>CAIGQV010017386.1:29315675-29339584 GCA_903798115.1 Danio jaintianensis
CTTCCCTAAACCCAACCGACAGTGTTTTCAAAAGCACCGATTGACCTGATCACACCCTTCCCTAAACCCAACCGACAGTGTTTTCAAAACCACCGATTGAAAAAGAAAAGCCCTTGCCTGATTTTTACCACGTTTTCAGATTTTACCATGTTCTCACCCTGTTATTTACTTGTTTATTTTATTTTTTGGCTTTTGTCTTACCTGCTTTCTGGAACCGTTCTTCACTGGACTTGAACCCTGTTGTCACGGTCAACTTCTCTCCGCGTGTGAAGTCCGCCGATGTACATGGCGAGCCACTGGGCAATCTAGTAACATTGGAAAAGCCGTCCACACAGAGGTAAGCGGTCAGCTGGTAGCGCGAAATTACCGCCCCATAGTGTTCGTTTTAAAGACTAAATGAAGCCATACGTACCTCTGGCTACATAATTTGCGCTCTCCAGAAATGTATATGGGGGTTAGTTTTTACAATGAACTTTGTGAACGTTGCAACGTTCTGTAGACCAGTGGTCGCCAACCTTTTTGTCACTACGGATCGATCAACGCTTGACCATTTTACCATGACACATTGCTAGGCAACCATCAACCGTTTTCTCAGAGGATGACAAGCTGACAAAACATTGCTGCAACTCTGATACAAGTTTAATTTATGGAGAAAATTAAAAAGCACTGTGCTACCGAAATGTGTATATTCCATTCAAAATATGAAGCTGATCGGTCAGTTCTTGTCACGTGACTCGCAGAGCGCTCGCATCACTCTGAAGATGATTTCATCTGGGTGCGCCTGGGAGGCTCGAGTGCATCGTTCCCAATATGCGTGCTCAAATGACTGAGATGTAACCATGAGAATCATTTTTCAAAATAAAAGATTGTTCAGACTCCACCAAATGATCCATGGACCGGTGTAGACAATCAAAAAAAAAAATTATTGCTTAAAGGGTCTAATAATATTGACCTTAAAATGTTTTTTTTAATTTTTTTTATTCTAGGCAAAATAAAACAAATAAGACTTCCTCCAGAAGAAAAAATATAGGAAATACTGTGAAAAATTCCTTGCATTATTTGGGAAATAATTGAAAACAAAAAAAAACTAATCACAGGAGGGTGAATAATTCTGACTTCAACTGTATATTTATTCCAAAACCCAAAGCAGCATCCAAATTTATGTAGCACTTTCAAAAAAACATGATGCTTTCTGTCATTTCGGTGCTTTCGTTGTATGGAAACAAGCCTTATTTTGTGTTCCCTGTCCAACTCATCCATTAAAATAATTTCTCCAGTGGCGGGGTCAGACAAGATGAAGAGAAACTGATCTAAATGCAGTGCTTTAACAAAAAGCAGAGCCTGTAAACCACAAGAGAAATCATGTAACAGTGTATGAAAACACAAACATCAGACAAAGAAGTGAGCAAACTGAGGGTAATAAACACAGGTGGATGAGAAAGAAAGTAGGTGTGCAGTGTAACAGGTAACTATGACAACAAAAGAGTGGCTAGAACTAGTGTTTGAGTACTGAAACGCAGTGCTATAATAACTGGCATGTCTGGACTGAATCAGAATACTCATTTCAGTGGCCTTTTAAAGGGCAGCTATGATGCAAAATCAAGTTTTGTAAGCTGTTTAAACAGAACTGTGTGTAGGTATAGTGTCTCCACAGTCATATTGAAGTAATAGAAACACAACAAGTCTCTTTTTTTTAAATGTCCTGACATTAAAATAGGATCCAAATCCCGGATTTTGAAACCCACCGTAACGTGACGTAGGAGTACGGTTTTTCCTGCCCACCGATATTGATTAACAGAAGCATATTAACATGTCTCTGTAGTAACTAGAGCTGCACGATATTGGAAAAAGCTGACATTGCGATTTTCAGTTTTTCTGCAATATACATTGTAATATGAATATCATTTCACAAGACGACGTGAGTAACTCTGTTTAGATAGAATGCGTACACTGTAAGCAATTAGTTACTTTACTTTAAAAAAAGAAAGAGTAAACTCATTGCCCTAAAAGCAACAAGATGAATTTACTTTAAAAAGTGAGTAAATCCAACATAGGCTCATTCTGAAAACGTTGCCCTATATACATTTCTGGAGATCGCGAATTATGTAGCCAGAGGTACGTATGGCCGCATTTCATCTTTAAAAGGAACGCTACGGGGCGGTATGATGCCGTTCCTTTTCACGCTTACCAGCTGACCGCTTACATCCATATGGACGGATTTTCAGCTGTTACCAGTTTGTCTGGTAGCTCGACATGTACGTCGGCGGACTTGAGATGCAGAGCGGAGTTGACCGCAACGATGAGGTTCGAGTCCGGTGAAGAGCGGTTCCAGAAAGCAGGTAAGACAAAAACAAAAGCTAAAAAATAAAATAAACAAGTAAATAACAGGGTGAGAATGTGGTAAAATCTGAAAACGTGGTAAAAATCAAGGGACTTTTCCTTTTCTTGATTTGTTTTTTTTTAAACATGCGGTTGGGTTTAAGGAAGTGGGAGGGTGAGTTAATCACTTCTATTGAAAACACTATCAGTTGGGTTTAGGGTGGGTCTAACCCTCCTGGTTAGAGGAGGGTGGGTCAGTCGATCGGTCAGTCAGTCAGTCAGTTAGTTAGTTGCCTCTGGCTCCTGGGACGTATTTTGCCGTTTCCAAAAGTGTATATAGGGGTACGTAATCAGATTGAGCCTGGGTTGAGCAAATCTGTTGTAACTTGGAACGGTTGAGTTAACTTAATTTTTGTAATTATACACATTGCTCATTTACTTAATCATTTTAAGGCAATGAGTTTACTCACTTTAAGTAAAGTGGGATAATTACTTTAAATGCAATAGGTTCACTCATTTTTTTTAGTAAAGCAAACAAAACACTTTTTACAGTGCAATTTTACATTGATTGGGAGGATTTTGTAGACGAGCACATCTGCATAATTATACAAAAATGAAAGCACAGAAGAAAACATTAGAACACAGATAAAATAAAAAACTGCTTGATGGTTTTCGGTGGAGTCTAAGGCTGCATTTACACTGCATGGTTCAAGTGACTCAATTCTGATTTTTTTCTTCCATGTGGCACAGATCGGATAAGGCTCATGTACATGTAAGCAGGAAAAAATCACATGGATTCCAATTTACTCAAATCAGATTCAGGCCTTGTTCATATGTAGAAATCTATCCAATATGAATCGGATCTGTGTCCTCGTGTCTGCAGTGTAAGCAGATAGATCGGATTTTCACCTGTCAATGCGAGTCGCACGTCATTAAAAACCGTAGCGAATGACGTCAACTCTGACGCTTTCATTTCGGAACAGAGTTCAGCTGAGTCCCAAACCTTAAATCTCATACACAAGGACTAAAAAAGCTTTTATATTGTCATGTAGCACAAGTATTTAAGCATGTTAACAAGAGAGATGAGAGAGAGAGACAGAGTACAACATCCATCACGTAACCAATATAAACTAATATAAAACTGTTCCATACATCACATGCATAAATGACGTCATGGACATTACATTAAGATGCCTACTGGTTTAAAATGGCCTAGATTAAAAAAAGATGGCAAAATGAGAACTTTTTCTGTCATAAACTATAGTAAAATCCAAAATAATTAAAAAAATGAAACCCTGCGAACTCATTAAATACAGGAATTGAGAAAAGAGCGCTCTTTAATTATCAACTGTCAGTCAGCGCCCGCTGTTTTTTCCTGGTCATTGCACCTTTGCCGTTGCTGTGTAAATGTAGACAATCGGATACGAGTCACTTTTAAAAGATGATGTAAGCCGGTCATCAAAAAAATCGGATTCAGTCACAAAATCGGAATTGACCATCAAGATCTGCAGTGTAAATGCAGCTACAAACTCAAGTTAGCTACTGAATGAGTCCATCATGATAATGCCATTAATGCTCGTGTTTTTTTCCCTGCTTTAACGCAGTCTATATCGCAATAGTATCTGGATGATGCGAGCTGAGACTGCATATCTCAGAGATGCAATGTCAGACACAATGCTTTTTTTTTTTTTTTTTATTAACTCAATGCCACAAGAACAAGAGGTATTACATTTCACATAGTTTTCCGAAAGAGAAAAAAATAAAAATAAAAATAATTTTACATGAAATTAAATGTTTTCATAGCATTACATGTTTTCAGTGCTTTTTTGTTTTGTGATTGTTCTAAAAGATTTAAATATAATTTGAAGTCATTCACAAAATGGGAAAAGTTTGGTTTACATTGAGCCCACTTTTTCTTATGTATATGGTATTTTCCTAACATAAACAAATTAAAAATATGTAGTCCTTTACAGTTCAAGTTCCCGTTATCAGAATAAAACAGTACATCAAATAAACAAATTTCTATCTTGCTTCATTTTTTTTGTTTATAAACATTTCCAAATCTTTCCAAAATATTCATGAGTAAATACAATGACCAAAAAGATGCAAAATTGTTTCTTTTTCTTGACCACAAAATTCACACATATATGAAATATTAAGTTTGAATCTTTCCAAAACATGTTTAGCAGGATAAATTCTATGGAGTATTTTGTCTTCTTTAATTTTGTTATTTATGCAAAACTTATTTGTCAACTTCCAAGCTTTAACCCAAGAAATATTATTAAATAATGAAAGCCAAAAATATCTTGCTGTAGGTAGAGACAACGAGCAGAGAGCATTCCTTATAACCGTATTGTTACACTGTTGTTTTAAAACATCAATATTTTCAATGAAAATGTTTTCACAAGGATTGCCTATATGCTAATCCCTTCTGAAATACAGTTTTTTTAAAAAGCAAAACCACACCCTTTGGAATTGCATTCAAAACAATAGCGAATTCTCTCGGTTTAACTGGTAATTAAATTTTTTTAAGAAATTCAGTATAACAAATATCCATGAGGGTTAATTAACTGCCTCACTAACAGAATACCATTATTGAACTGTCAGACACAATGCACTCGTGAGCACAATGAGCTAGTGACGTCACTGTGAGGGGTAGGGTTAGGGGTGGGGTCAGGTGAGCGCATTAAAAAGCATTGAACGCAGTTCAAGTTGCACTGCACCAGGTCTGCATCCAGGGCCCTCTCGGCTGATATAGTCTGTGCATAATATGCCCTAAAAACTAACTGCAGAATAAACAGCTAAATGTAAAAGTATAAATATGATCCCTGCCAGTTCTCCTTATCTCTCAGAGTAGCATGTCCAATTTTTGTTTGAAACAATTTGTCAGAAAAACTACAGCCTGTGCTCCATCTTTTATTAATACTGATATATGAGACATGTTTCATTTGCACTATGGCTAACATAAACAGGAGTCTTTATTAAACTCTCTCTTTATCAGTTAATAAACATTCCTTTAGTATTACACTATTTAATTTTTTTATTTAACTTAATAAATTATATGAAGAGACGATTAATTAATAATATATTTTAATAGCATTAATATTATATAATTATGCTGCAGTTTTATAATTAATAGCATCATATAAAATAAATGATATTCATTTTGGGGGGTGGGGGGGTTTCACCCGTTCACAGCAATGTCAAAAGCAAACCTACTCTTGAATGTGCTATATAAATAAACTAGCCTTGCATTGCCATTATATCCATTAAATGTCTCTTGAACTGTTTGTCTCTCAGATACAAGCGAGCGAGTGTTTTCCAACATTTTGTCCCTGGACTATTGTCATCTCCACTCCAGCGTCTAAATCCACGTTCTCAAGGCTACAGATGGTGACGGCTTTTCCTTGCGCTCCTCTGAGGATCATTTATATTGATGTATTCCTGCCGCTGCTCCTTCTCCAAGTGCCGTTTTGTTTGTCCGCACCGACCCCTTGAATTTTAAGTGTGGTAAGTAACTCACTCTTGTCAACAGATCTGTTTATTGGCTTCAGAATTATTCATAAAGCGCCACCAGTCACGAACGACGTCTCTGGGCTCTGGGTCGTTTGGGTCAATCTGAAGGATCCATGTCACATTATGTATTCCAGAAATGTTAAAATGCCATCACTTTATGTCTCCCTTTAGACTTCAGGAAAGGCCAAGTTTCATGACAGCTGGACAACTGGGAAAATTGATGGAGCTACACAGTATGAGGTGATGCTGAGGAAAATAATAGATTGATAAGTGCTGATATGTTGATGATGTAGTGTTATTTTTTAAGTCTGTCACTGCCTTCTTGCAGGTAAACTTAAAAACATTGAGGTATTACAGATGAAATTGGAAAACACAACCCAGGCTCATTCTGAAAACGTCCCCCATATACATTTCTGGAGAGCGCTAAATACGTCCCAGGAGGTACTTTTTCTTTTGCAGTTTTTGTTTTTGCGAATCCGCCAGAGGCCGCTGTGTACGCTTTTTGAGGTCTCAGATTTCTCTCACGAGTGCCATTCAAGCCTGCTCTTCTCACGTAAATCCACCAGAGGCCGCTGTCGACTGACTGACCTCGACTGACCCACCCTCCTCCTTCGCTAACCCCAACCGATTGTGTTTTAAAAAGCACCAATTGACCCGCCCACCCACTTTCCTAAACCCAACCGACAGTGTTTTCAAAAGTGTCCTCGCAGCCACCTGATTTTTACCACATTTTCAGATTTTACCACATTCTCACCCTGTTATTTACTTGTTTGTTTTATTTTTTGGCTTTTGTTTTACCTGGTTTCTGGAACCGTACTTCGCCGGACTCGAACCCCGTCGTCGGGGTCAACTCCGCTCTGCATCTCAAATCCTCCAATGTACATGGCAAACAGTAGTGTAAAGTAACAAATTACAAATAATCAAATTACTGTAATTAAGTAGTTTTTTCTCAGGAATTGTAATTTGCTAAGTAGTTTTAAAAATGTGTACTTTTACTTTCCCTTGAGTACATTTTTAGTGCAGTATCGGTACTTTTACTCCACTACTTTCCTTCAACCTGCAGTCACTTTATTTCTTTCTTGTCTATGGTGATTGGCTAAAGTAGAAAAATCAGTCCTGTGATTCCTGTTCAATCAAATTGCACATAGAAAGTAAATTGCATCTGAACAACCTCAAGACATGTGCGCTTTATAAATGCAGCAAACCTTTTGGAAGCATTAAAAATGTCCAAGAAAATGTCCAAAATCTTTACACACAATGACCCAGAGACTGTTTATAGACTGCATGTCACTGATGAGAAAATGAAGGATGTCGACTGTATGATGACTGAAATCGTCAAACAGCCTTAAACAATCACTAAATGGAAGGAAGGGCCGAACAAGGAATGGAAGGAAGGACCAAATGAAGGAAGGAAGGACTGGACTAATGAAGGAAGGAAGGACCAAATGAATGAATAAAAGATTCAAGGAAGGACTGAAACTAATAAAGGAAGGAAAAAATGAATGAATGAATAAATGAACAAAGAACCAAATGAAGGAAGGAACAAAAGAACGAAGGAACCAATGAATAAGTGAACGAATGAATGGAGGAATGAATGAATGAGGGAACGAATGAAGGGAGGAACGAACGAACAAACAAACAAACGAATGTATGAATGAAGGACAAAACAAACAAACAAACAATGGAAGGAAGGAGGGAAGGAAGGAAGGAACGAAGAAGGAGGGAACAAACGAATGAATATAGGAAGATTACTAAATGCACTACAGAATGTTACATCCTGCGCAAACTGCATGTAAATGCATCAACTTTTCACAGTGTAATACTCACTACTCTTGAGTACTTTTAAAAGGGCTACTTTTTACTCATACTTTGAGTAATATTTACAACAGATACTTTTACTCTACTTGCACTACATTTTTGGGCAAGTAATGATACTTTTACTTGAGTATGATTTTTCAGTACTCTTTCCACCACTGATGGCGAGCTACTGGACAAACTGGTAACAGCGGAAAAGCCGTCCATACGGATGTAAGCGGTCAGCTGGTAAGCGTGAAAAGGAACGGTGTCATTCCGACCCATAGCATTCGTTTTTAAGACGAAATGCGCCCATACGTTCCTCTGGCTACATAATTCACGATCTCCAGAAATGTATATAGGGCTACGTTTTCAGAATGAGCCTATGTTGCGAAAACAAGTGGGGAAATATATTAAGCTACAGTATGTGCTGAAATTGAGGTAAATAATAGATAATGATAATTGCTGATATGTTGATGACGTACTGTTATTTTTTTTTTTAAAAATCTGTCACTGTCTTTTTGCAGTTCACTTTTGCATTTTTTTTTTTTACTTAAAAACATTGAGGTATAACAGATGAAATTGGAAAACAAGTGGGAAAATAGATTAAGCAACAGTATGAGGTGATGTTGAGGAAATTAATAGATTGATAACTGCTGATATGTTGATGACAGTGTTATTTTTTTTAAGTCTGTCACTGCAGTTAAGCTTAAAAAATGGAGGTATTACAGATGAAATTGGAAAACAAGTGATGAAATTTAAGCTACAGTATAAAGGTGATGTTAAGGAAAAACAATACTATACATTTTTATGATATACTGTATTAGTGTAGTGTTATTTTTTTAAGTCTGTCACTGCCTTTTTGCAGTCAAACTTAAAAAGAATGAGGTATTAAAGATGAAATTGGAAAAAAAAAGTGGGAAAAAAGATTAAGCTACAGTATGAGCTGATGCTGAGGAAAATAATAGATTGATAACTGCTGATATGTTGATGATGTAGTGTTATTTTTTTAAAAGTCTGTCACTGAATTCTTACAGTTAAACATAGACGAAACTGGAAAAACAAAGATGAAATTGGAAAACAAATTATGAAATAGATTAAGCTCAGTATGAGGTGATGTTGAGGAAAACAATCTATTAATTTAGATGATATACTGTATTGATGTTGTGCTATTTTTAAAATGTAAACAAAAATGAGTTACTACAGGTGATATTGTTCAGAATGACAGGTCAATTCCAAGTTTTAGATTAGAAATTGGATCAATTCCACTCAAAAATTAACAGAAAGTGCTGTTTCCAAAAAGTTTTTCAAAATAATAATTGCAATATATTTCTCTGAGTCACAAATAGACCATTTTAAATTATTTTTTAATGTTTAAATTATTAAATCATTTAGATCTTTAAAAAAAATATTTTATAGAAAGTCATTTTAAGGGGTAAAATACTGTATTTAAAATAGGAATTTCACTCATGGTGTAATTTACCCATGCTCAAACCATCATTTGTGAGGTTTTCTAATTTCAGATGAACATAATTGAGGTTATATAAAATAATATCCTGGCTTTTTCCAGATTCAAAATAGTAAGGAAATATGTAAAGTTAAAAGAAGCAGATCCATTAATCATTCAATTCAATTCAATTCAATTCAATTCATGTTTATTTATATAGCGCTTTTCACAATATAGATTGTGTCAAAGCAGCTTAACATAGTTCTAGTAGAGTCCAGATGTACTAGAATGTAATCTACATGATTCTATGGGTTAATGAACACCTTCTGAAGCAAAGCAAATGGTTTTGTAAGACAAATATTCATATGTTAAACTCGATCAATCATTATCAGTGGCTTCCAGTAAAGATAATATTTAATATAACTCTGAGTTCATATATGCAGCTTGATTGTGAGTAAATTGTGGTGTAATAAACTTTTTAATATGCCACAGTACATTGTTCACATTTTAAAAGTGTTGATTTCATTATTTAATAAACCTTTTGTACAGAAAATTTCAATACATTTTAAATATTTATAAATAAATATGTATATTAATTTATCTGGACATACTAATTTATAGGTAGGTGTTTGAGCAAAATGTTAATAGTTGTTCTAATTTATAAAGGACTGGTAACTTTTGTTTGACCATATAGTAGTAATAATAATAATAATAATAATAATGACATTTTGAGCATTTATTTTCCAGGAAATGATTTTATTTTTAGAAAATTAGATTTTTATTGTGTTGGAAAATTATGGTTATTTTTAACAATTTATTTGTATGTAGTATGTGTGTGCGTTTTTACTGCAGTCATTATTATTAGTTCATTGTTTTTAATTATTTTTATTTTTAATCTTGACGATTCATTCCAGGTTTCTCAGATCAGATTTGGACTTTCAAAGTTTTTCAAAGCACTATCACATGAACATCTTGCAGGTAAGGTTTAATTCCTCATGCAATCCACTGATAAACACTTATTTTTTGTTCTAATCTCTTGTAATCTCTCTTCTTTTGTTCTATCTAAAGTAGATATTCATGTTTTAAGGCAAGCAGAACACTCTAACTACTGATTACAGGGAAGGTTTTGTTGTTTTGAAGCCTCCACTGTGTTTGGCTCATCTGGTTTGTTGAAAAATGATGGCTGTTCCACAAAATATTGCTTTAGTAACAATTTAATTATATATAGTGTGTGTGTGCATTTTCAGTGCAGTCATTGTTATTAGTTCATTGTTTTTAATTATTTTTGATTTTTTAATCTTGATGCTTCACTCCAGGCTTCTCAGATTCTCAGATCAAAGTTTCTCAAAATGCATGAACAGTCTTGCAGGTGAGGTTTAATTCCTCATGCAATCCACTGATAAACACTTATTTTTTGTTCCAGTCTCAGTAGATATTCATGTTTTGAAGCAAGCAGAACACTCTGACTACTGATTACAGGGATGGTTTTGTTGTTTTGCGTTTGGCTCATCTGGTCTGGATGGCGCACACTGCTGATTGGCCCCGTTCCCCGGTGTCCGCTGGACCGTGTAGATGCACACGGAGGGCCAGCATGTCACACAGTAACAGTAGCATCTGTCTGTTCCCTCTGCTGCTAACAAGCCCCTCTACACACTCTCATTCTGTCCGCTTTTGTCTGCAGGTGTTCCCCGCCGAGACAAATTCTCCTGTCTTTCCCAATCGGTATCTTCCGGAGGCATCAGCGTTCGTGGCTTTCTCATTTTGTCAGATCTTGTTGAGTCTGGAAACAGGAAATTTGTTTTGCAAATGACAGTGGTATTAAAGGGCATGTTTGATTTTGCGTGAGTCGACTAGCAAAGTGATGACTGAAGAAGACGTGGAAACAGAGAAAGTGAGTCTGAATTAGTTTTGGCCTCTTTGAAGACCAATTCTGTCTGATCTGGATGATGAATGAAATGAAGGAGGAAAACGGGTGATCAAAAACTCCCTGAAACTCTTTGTCGTCTCAGCATCAGAGAGAGACGTTGATCAAAGTGAGCAGTTGTTGAGGTGAGATCAGCAGAGACTGGAGACGGTGTGGGCTGGGGGTTAAAGTGCGAGACTATAGTGACCCAAAGGTTGTCATGCACTCTCAGTTCACAGTTTAGCTACAAAAAGACACAATAAAACAATGTGCGAATTATATATCAAGTCTTAGGAAATAGATATGCTTTGTTTGAAGAACAAATTCATACAGTAAAGTTATTTACTGAAAATGTATCTGACTGGTCTTATCAAAGAACAATTTTTAATTGAACACAAACATTTTGTGTGTGTGTGTGTGTGTGTGTGTGTGTGTGTGTGTGTGTGTGTGTGTGTGTGTGTGTGTGTGTGTGTGTGTGTGCGTGTGCGTGTGCGCGTTCAATGTGTGTGCGTGTGTGAGAGAAATTGATCGTAATGTGCATTGTTGTAATTTAATTTATTACATTTTCCAGTTAAATTCAGCCTCATTTGTTTATATTATGCACTGACTAACAACTAACAATGAGAAATATTTGTTTGAAGCATTTATTAAGCTTTGCTACTGCTTTCTATACATTTATAGAAAAAAATTATTAGTAAATGTTAAGAATAACTGTGACTAAGATTAGAATTTAAGAAAAGGCAGATTTTTTTTTTAAACAAAAAGTTTAAATCAAGTGAAAAGTTGCTTTTACAAGTAAAAAATCATTATACTAAAAGCTATTACTAATATGTTATGCCATATACACTACCTGACAAAATTCCTGTCACCTATCCAAGGAACAACAAATAATAATTTGACTTCTAGTTGATCATTTGGTATCAGAAGTGGCTTAAATGAAAGGCAAAGGCCTCTAGATTACGCTTATTTTATCAAAATAAAATATGATCATGCCTTGATTTTTAATGATTTAATTAGGACAGTAAGGTCTGACTTTGCTTAGACAAAAGTCTTGTCACTTAACAGAAATAATGTCCAGTATAGAATATAAAGTCATGCTGCAGTGGAAAAAGAATGAATATTGTGTCTGACTCCCATGAGCTTGGAGGACTGCATCCATACATCTCTGCAATGACTCAAATCACTTATTAATAAAGTCATCTGGAATGGAAAAGAAAGCGTTCTTGCAGGACTCCCAGAGTTCATCAAGATTCTTTGGATTCATCTTCAATGCCTCCTTCTCCATCTTACCCCAGACATGCTCAATAATGTTCATGTCTGGTGACTGGGCTGGCCAATCCTGGAGCACCTTGACCTTCTTTGCTTTCAGGAACTTTGATGTGGAGGCTGAAGTATGAGATGGAGCGCTATCCTGCTAAAGAATTTGCCCTCTCCTGTGGTTTGTAATGTAATGGGCAGCACAAATGTCTTGATAACCTCAGGCTGTTGATGTTGCCATCCACTCTGCAGATCTCTCGCACATCCCCATACTGAAGGTAACCCCAAACCATGATTTTTCCTTCACCAAACTTGACTGATTTCTGTGAGAATCTTGGGTCCATGCGGGTTCCAATAGGTCTTCTGCAGTATTTGTGATGATTGGGATGCAGTTCAACAGATGATTCAATTGACATATTTTTACTCCAAAACGTAATGAACATCTAACTAAAAAGTTATTTGGCATTGTAGCAGTACCAGACCTCAATACTCAAAGGCATGATAGTTTTCTTGTATACATCCGTGCCAATAATCCATGTGATCTTCTAGGTAGATCAGTCTTGAAGCTGTGGACGATGACCTAGCTGTCAACCCTCCTTTTTTTCCCAGTATTCTCCCGTATTTCACCATTATATCCCACTATCATTCCATTTTCACATGTTTTTCTCATATTTTTAAACTTTTTATTAAAACAAATATCTCTTAAAATCAACCCAGGCTCATCGGAGATATGTGCCCAGGGCTACATTTTTGAGAACCGACAAATATGTACCCTGGACTATGTCTTCTTGCAGTTTTTGTTTTCACAAATCCACAAGAGGATGCACATCCATCCATCATAAATGTAATCTACATGATTCTATGGGTTAACGAACAGCTTCTGAAGCGAAGCAAATGCTTTTGTAAGAAAAATATCCATATGTTAAACTTGATCAACCATTATCAGTGACTTCCAGTAAGGATATTATTTAATATAACTCTGAGTTCAAATATGTATATTTTTGCAGTTTTTGTATTCATAAATCCACGAGAGGGTGTCATGAACATTTTTGACAATCTCAAATACGCCATATGTACCAGCGAAAACACATATTTGACGGTTCTCAAAAATGTAACCCTGGGTACATTTTTTTTCCCAGTGAGCCTGTGTTGATTAAAATCCCTTATTTTCAAATCCCTATGTTGATGAAACATGCTCATATCAGCTATAGAAACACTTTTAGCAAGAAGGACTGTAGTTGATTAGCCAAAAAGAGCCAATGATTAGCTAAAAAAGACGTACAACCTTTTGTACGAGTCAGGTTAATGTAATTATTATCACAGCACTCTTGTGGCACGGATTTTTTCAATTTTGTCTCATTCAGACAAAATGATCATCTTCAAAATTTCATTTGCTTTAAAGCCTCAGTTGAGACCCTAAAACTAGTAGTAATTAAAATAATACGATTACAGAACGCATCCTGAGGGAAATATTTATCAAGTCGCTCTGATAACGCAACAAAACCTATTTTATTTTCTTAATGATTCACACTCCAGGGAATCTTTAGGCTGCAGACTTTTTTTTAGGATAAACTCCACATTTCCAGAAGCTGTTAAACAGCGAGAGTGTGTGAAAAAAAGAAAAAGATTAGAAGAAAAAATATATTAAAGATTTGGCAAGAGATTTTGGTGTGAGCACTGGTGTTAGTGGAAACAAGGAAGTGTAAAAGTGGAGAGGCCGAGCTTCTGGACAGAGGAAAATGAATAAAAAGGCGAGTAAGGAATTATCTATCTGAAGGCTTAGTGTGTGGACGGATAATACAGTTATGGAGTAAAAGAAGAGAGAGCAGGTGGGTGGATTAATGGAAACTGACAGAAAAATGAAGGTGGCAAAATCTGACGCTCACGTAATTAGAGATATTGGGTTCCACGGACAGTAAACAAACACAGCTGCCATAAAGAGAGACTGTGGTGACAAGGGAAAAAGCCTCAAAAATCTGCTCACTGCAGCCTTTTCTTATCAAAGTGACCTGCTTTTGTATTTTATTTTCCATCACGGATATTTGGTTTGATTTTAACAAAGATTTTTGGAGTTTATTTCGCAACAAAATACTATTTCAGCCTTTGTGCTTCAAAAATAAAATCCCTTCTAATTTAACGTGTCGCTTGCTGTTTCTTTGCAATTAGCTGTGAAAAACACTGAGTAAAAAGGATTTGTGCACCAAATAGTTCTTGGTGTACTTTAATAATAAACAAGCATGACTGCGGTGTTGGGCTGCAGCCATGAAATTCACAGAGAGCAACAAAAATGGCATTTAGTTATTAATTGTTTCTCAAAAAAAAAAATCCCTGCATCAATCTGGCATCCTTTAAGCATGACTTCATGTTGCGTAAAAACAGCAAATCAGATTCAACTGCCAGTGTCTGCTAGTGTGTTTAATCTGTGAGTGCAGTATATGCATCAGACGGTCAGTGAATGGACTGAGGATGTGCCGTCTGCTGCAGAGAGCAAGTTCAATGGCTTTCAATAGATTTATAATGCAAATTCTCTGGGAGTACTGTAGACTAGACCATATCTACTGTTTTTAAAAGAAAGCTACAGAGTGCTTAGAATGTTAAAATGTAGGCCTGTGTCCTGTATGCTTCCTGCATACTGTATTATACACCATGTACTGTACTCTCTTCGATTCCTGCTATGAGGCAGTATGCAAAGTATTAAAGTATAGGACTGTTTCCGTCTTTTGTATAAAATATGCATATATTTAACTCGTATGTATATTATGCACATTTTCCATCATATGCACAGACAAAATTATTATTAAATAAAATTATGGAATTTTAAATTCTTTTCAAATATTTCCCAAGGGATGTTTAAAAGAGCAAGGACATATTTCAGAGTATTTCTTTTTTCTTTACCTATGTAGGTCTTATTTCTTTTAGTTTCTTTTAGTTTGGCTGGATTATATTTATATTTATTTATTATGGAAAACTATTTACACTACCTGACAAAAGTCTTGAATCATCTGTTGAACTGCATCCCAATCATCACAAATACTGCAGAAGACTGGAACCCGCATGGACCCAAGATTCCCACAGAATCAGTCAAGTTTGGTGAAGGAAAAATCATGGTTTGGGATTACATTCAGTATGGGGACGTGCAAGAGATCTGCAGAGTGGATGGCAACATCAACAGCCTGAGGTATCAAGACATTTGTGCTGCCCATTACATTACAAACCACAGGAGAGGACAAATTCTTCAGCAGGATAGCACTCCTTCTCATACTTCAGCCTCCACATCAAAGTTCCTGAAAGCAAAGAAGTTCAAGGTGCTCCAGGATTGGCCAGCCCAGTCACCAGACATGAACATTATTGAGTCTGGGGTAAAATGAAGGAGAAGCCATTGAAGATGAATCCAAAGAATCTTGATGAACTCTGGGAGTCCTGCAAGAACGCTTTCTTTGCCATTCCAGATGACTTTATTAATAAGTGATTTGAGTCATTGCAGAGATGTATGGATGCAGTCCTCCAAGCTCATGGGAGTCAGACACAATATTCATTCTTTTTCCACTGCACCATGACTTTATATTCTATACTGGACATTATTTCTGTTAAGTGACAAGACTTTTGTCTAAGCAAAGTCAGACCTTACTGTCCTAATGAAGTAATTAAAAATCAAGACATGATCATATTTTATTTTGGTCAAATAAGCGTAATCTAGAGGCCTTTGCCTTTCATATAAGCCACTTCTGACACCAAATGATCAACTAGAAGTCAAGTTATTATTTGCTGTTCCTAAAATTTGGATAGGCGACAAGACTTTTGTCAGATAGTGTATAGTTAATTGTATAGTTAGATTACCGCTTCGGTATGTTAGTTATGTATAGGTTTAAAATAGTTCTTACGTCCAGTGTTGTGTTCGTATTTATGATTATGTTTATTTATGTAGCACCGCGATCCTGCCAGACACAACATTTCATTCCACTATATGAATGACAATAAAGCTCAACTTAACTTGACTTAAAAACTTGAGTTAACTGTTCGAGAAGAAAATCTGCAAGTTCGGTGCCACAATTTAAATATATGTACATATGTTCAATATGGGATATATATATATTTTTTTCATTTGATCACATTTAAAAATATATATGACTTCTTTTGATTATAAATGATTGGTTTTTGAAAGAGTTTTAAAGTCTTGCCTTTCTGAGGGCAGACAAGTCACAATTGCAAGATAGAAAGTAAGCCTATACACTTGCAATTATGAGAGATATGGTCACAATTCTGAGGGAATACAACTTATTTCTTTCTCTCAGAATTGTGAGTTCATCTCTTCCAATTCTGAGTTTTTATCTCTCATTTCTGACCTTATTTCTTAGAATTGTATGTATAAAAGCAATGACAGCAGTATTCAATATTATACATACCGTATTATTGCTTTCATGAAAACGGCCTTAGGAAGATATTTCCTGATAATTTCAATCTTATAACTTTCAGCTACTAACATAAACTTTATATAACACTGTTATGCGATTTTTATTTTATTTTTATTTTTATTTTTTTTGCTGCTTCTTTTCTGATCTGGAAAGGCTTAACTATGAGTTGCTGCTCATAGATCTGAGTAAATGTGCTTCTTTTCAGTCCTCCAGCAGAAATAACAGCATGTGGGTTCAGAACGATGTGAGGGTGAGTAAATAATAATAGAGGAGTCATGTTTGGGGACCGAACTATTCCTTTGGCCAAGTGCTGTTTTTTTTTGCATGGAATAAATCCAATTCAATGTCAAAAATGTTTGCCACATCATTTGCTCCTTTAGAAGGTCTAGATAGTAAAAACTAAGTTTGGTTGTAGTTGCCCTAGAATGAAAATATGGATATATCTAGGCAAAGCTGAATAATAAGTGTTGAAATTCAACTTAATTCAAGTTTACTTGTATAGCACTTTTCACAATAATTATCATTCCAAAGCAGCTTCACAAAAGATGTAAATCATAACACAACAGTCAAAATCAAAAAGGTTAAGGAGTTGTGTGGTTATTATTAACTATATAAACATACTGTGTGCGTGCGTCCGTGCGCGCGCGAGAGAGAGAGAGAGAACAAGCAGGTACTGGCAAGCTGCAGAGCATCAGAGCAGAGCTCATTAATATTCATAACCATTCCAAATATGGTCAAAACCAAGTTTTTCATTCTAAGGGTTATAAATGAGCTTATAAAACTGTTTCTGTAGAATTTTTGAACTTACATAAACCACATACCAACTATGTAGATACCAGAGAACAATTCAACATATTGAATCAATGCCCTCAATGGCACCTTTAAGTTGTTTATAGCAGTCAGAGTGATGTATGTGTGCGTCTGACATTTAAACTCTACAGCCGGCGGCAAACGTTCACTCGCACACATGCGACTTTAAAACACTTTTGAGTCCAGCAGGTCAAACACACAGACGGTGAGCGTTTAGAGCCGCTGACTCAAAAGTTCAGAGCCACGACTGGCATCATCTCTCGTCTCAAAAGGCCAGCTGCATGCGAGAAGGAACATGATATTTTGATTATTGTGAAGGGCTTGAGTGATCTGGAAAGGTCGGACGAGATGTCAAGTGTTGCAGGTATTTTTGCGCCGGCAGATAATGAACTCTTGAGGGTTTGGTGCCCCATAACATCATCTCAGACTGGGCGCTTATTGATTTTGATGTTGCTATGGGCCGCGGGGCTCTTATTGATTTTGATGTCACTATGGACATTGTGGCCCAGGGATCATATGTTTATTGCGGCTGTGTTTGTGTAAGAACCAGCAAAGGCTCAAATACAAAGCACCTCTGTCTTCATTGTCTTGTTGTTTGACTTCTTTCTCGATCGATAAAGTCATGGAAACGGTCAACAGTAATAAAGGATCTAAAACTGTGGTGTAGCATAATAAAATAGTCTAGTAATTGCAGTGTAAGACAGTAAAGCAGAGTAGGCGAAGATATGGGCAGGCAGTGTTGGGCATGTTCCTTTAAAAGAGTAATTAGTTATAGTTACTAGTTACTTCTCACAAATAGTAACTGAGTGACATAATTATAAAAGTAACTAATTACCTGGGAAAGTAACTATTGCGTTACTTTAAAAAAATCTAGTGTAAGATGACTATAAAATAAATATAAAACATTGTCCACTAATCTACACTATTTTAATGTTGTTGTGGGACAATGTGAGAGACAACGGCAGCATGTCCTCAACTATATATCTAGATATTATTTAGTTTAATTCTGTCTGAGTAATAAGTGTTTGCGCTGGAGAAAAATCAAGTTGTATTTCCTTTGACTCGTGGCTTCGTCTCCTCCTTTGGTAGCAGAGCTCACGTTATCACCTGCGTAGCCACTAATGTTGTGGCAGTATGTGACGACATGAGGCGCTTCATTAGATTAGAATTACTTGTCACTGACGCAGAGAGACTCTTTTTTCCTGGGCAGAAGTTACATGATACATAAACATTTTCGCCTTTCACCTCACCGAGGGAAAAGTAGTGCTTATATTTCCAGTTTGCAAACGCTATCTTTGAGCTTGTTGGATTTGCCATCGTTCTGACTCCTGGTCATTGGTGTGTGTGACTGACTGTGTGTGTGCTTGTGTGAACACTCGCCCTACTCTGCCTCTGATTGGCAAACGATAGAAATGTACTCTATCTAAGCCAATCATCATGTTCTCAGTTACACCACGTTCACAGACACCCCAATCATCATCACTGGTTAGTTATGTGTCCCGTCCAAGCCCCGAACACGCATTTTATTGTCAGTAACGGTAACGGCGTTGTAACGGACGAAACAGTAATTCATTTGATTACTCGTTACTGAAAAAAGTATCGTCGTTAGTAACACTGTTTATTTATAGCACCGTTATTCCCATCACTGTGGGCAGGTAACGGAAAGATTGAGAATGAAATATTATTTGTGCATTAAATTGATTCAAATTCTAATTTAAAAAGATGTCTGTAACATTTCTATTTTGAATGATGTTTTATTCAAGAAAAACTAGTTTCATAAACATATGAAGTGTTTTTAACATTGATAATAATAATACATGTTTCCTGAGCATATTAGATTAATCAGCATATTAGAATGCTTACTAAAGGGTCATTTGGCACTAAAATTATGCTGAAATTTCAAATTTGCAATACAAGAATAAATAATAATATAAAGTATATTCATATAAAAAAAGCAGCCTTGATGAGTAGAAAAAGCTTATTTGAAAAATGATAGAAATCTTAAAGATCTCAAACTATTTTTGCCCAGTTATATTAAACTTGTCTGGTATTTTTGTTAATTTTTTTTTTTTTTTTTGCATTTTGGTCTCATAACGTGCTGCAAAATAAGTAAATATTTAAATTTTTTCACATTAAAATATCTAAATTTGATGGGTGTTTGACTTTAGACAGATGCTGTAAGCTGTAGACCAATTGCTGCAGAAATGGTCATCTGACCAATCAGAGTGTAGTAAAGTAGGGCCAGCCAACCAATCAGAGCAGAGCATGGTTTCAGAAAGGCGGGGTTAAAAAAAACAAAACTTTGGAACTGACATTGATGAGTGGCGCTGGGTGTAAAAGTTTAACCTTCTGAGGACGTCAGGTCACGCTGGTGTGACCAGCATCTTTTTTTTCCTTATCAGTGCAAAAGACACTAAGAATACTCTGTTGATTTTGGTCACACAAATAAGTGTTATACACCATTCGAATCTGTTAGGTGTCTACTTTTTTTGTGTACACTCACAATAACAACAAAAGTGTGTGCTTTTGCAAAATAAGGAAAATAATCAGACAGAAAATAATCTGTCTCTCCACAAACTGTTTTTAGAAATGCGTCACTAAAATAAACTGAAACTCAATGAAAACAAGACACACAGACATGACACATATATCTATAGAAAGCTTGAAGTGTCTACTTTTAAATGCAGTATGTCATGTTGAAAACAAATATTGTTTGATAGAGTAATCAGTATGAAACCAACACTATGTCTAGTTTCTCAGTCTGATCTAATTATTTTTAATGCGACCATGCCAACGAGCTACTTTGTTATTACAATCGTCCACGTAAGACGCACGCGACATGTAAACTGGCAGACGAGTAAGAAAAAACTGCGGAATATTATTTTAACTTGACACAACATCTTAAAAATGCAGTACAAGACACAATCATGATTGCTCACACACGTCCATCAAGCTCATTTTTACATCAAAAAAATCAATGGAAAGGTAGCACATTGCAATGGAGAAACGTGCTCTGTGTGAACGGCCCCTAAGAAAGGTATTTTTATAGAGTGAGTGGTCCAGTATTTCTCATTAAACAGCAAGAAATGGTAAGATCTGCTGTGGAAAATCTGATTTGAGTCAGAGTTTGTCTCTCAGTCAACAGTCAGCGATCTGCCTAATGTTCCCGCTGCAGTTCTTCATCTCTGTCTGTCTTATCGGCAGGGAACAGTATTGTCACCAATGCCATCTGTGAACGACAACACCTTCTCCCGCTGGCACACTTATTGTGTTTGACAGGCCAGAAAACGCCGCGGGACACGCTCGTGCTCCACTGTACTATGGTCACTGTTTAACATGTAAATATAGCAGCCGAGGAGAAGCACCGCCTGTGGCCGTGAAACGCATCTGGGATATAAAGGTCTTTGTTGTTTTGGCCACAGTTCTGGAAGTGTGAAACTTTAAGTGTAAAAGGGCCGCTGTTTGTGTGGATATTCCTTCAAGAGCCCCGTTTAGCAGTTGTGGAAGACTGCTGACTGACACTTCAGAGCCCAGCAGGAGATTACAGACGAGACATCAACACAAATGCTTATGATAGGGGGCGCTCTATGTCATCATTACACATGTGCTGTCAGCCGGAGAACTGAATGACAAACGCAGACTTTCACAACTCTAGAAAGTCAGTTGAATATCACAAAGACATCTTTTTCTTTCTACACTGTAAAAAATTCTTGGTTTTACACCAAATTACTCCATGTTGTCCCGATTAAGTTAATTTAATTGTTTTTACAAATTTAAGTGGGGCGACACCGTGGCTCAGTGGTTAGCACTGTCGCCTCATAGCAAGAAGGTCGCTGGTTCGAGTCCCGGCTGGGTCAGTTGGCATTTCTGTGTGGAGTTTGCTTGTTCTCCCTGTGTTCGCGTGGGTTTCCTCCGGGTGCTCCGGTTTCTCCCACAGTCCAAACACATGCACTATAGGTTTTGGGTAAGCTAAATTGGCCGTAGTGTGTGTGAGTGTGTATGGATATTTCCCAGTACTGGGGTTTCAGCTGGAAGGGCATCCGCTGTGTAAAACATATGCTGGATAAATTGGTGGTTCATTCCGCTGTGGCGACCCCAGATGAATAAAGGGACTAAGCCGAATGAAAATGACTGAATAAACGAATTTAAGTGGATTGAACATCAAACAATTAATTTTTCCAAAAAAAAAATTAGGAATTGTGTTTTTAGCTCAGTTTTAAATGAGTAGTTTGAACAAAAGTCATTTTTTGAGTGTACACTGTAAAAAATGCTGAGTTCCACACAATTACTTCGTTGGCCAACACAAATCGATTAAGTTCATTTAATCGTTTTTACAAATTTAAATGGATTGAACATAAAAAAAAATGTAGTTGTCCCAAAAAGACACAAAAGAATTGTGTGATTCACACAAGTTCTCCGGCCGACAGCACATGTGTAACGATCATATAGAGGGCAAAAAGAATTGTGCGATTGTGCGAATTTGTGCAACACACAACTCAGACTTTCACAACTCTAGAAAGTCAGTTGAACATCACGAAGACACATCTAGGTCGTCATCAGCTTTTTTTACAGTGTAGAAAGAAAAATCTGCTGACGACCTAGAGATGTCTTTGTGATATTAAATTAACTTTCTAGAGTTGTGAAAGTCTGCGTTTGTCATTCAGTTCTTCGGCTGACAGCACGTGTGTAATGATGATATAGAGCGCCCCCTATCATGCGCGTGTGTTGATGTCTCTGTCTACTGGGTTCCACACAATTCATTTATGTCGCCCCAACACAAATCAATGAAGTTCATTTAATCGTTTTTACAAATTTAAGTGGATTGAACATAAAAAATTTAAGTTGTTCCAAAAAAAACATAAGAATTGTGTTGTTTCAGCTCAGTTTTAAATAAGTAGTTTGAGCAAGCTGCAAAAGTATTTTTTTGAGTGTACACTGTAAACAATTACACAATTCCTTTATGTTGTCCCAACACTAATCAATTAAGTTCATTTAATCATTTTTACAAATTTAAATGGATTGAACATAAAAAAAATTAGGTTGTCCCAAAAAGACACAAAAGAATTGTGTGATTTGCAATTCTTCACAATTCTAGAAAGTTATGCCGAGATCAGACTGCATGATTTTATCCCTGATTTTGATGATTTTGACAGGTTTTGAGAAATTGCTGACAAATGCCCGAAGTCACAGGCAAATCGGTGCTCATTCACATGAGTAACAATCACACAGTGTGAACGATCAAAGACGCGATCTGAGAGAATCGTTGATGAGTCGCCAACACCCGTCAGATATTGCATGCTAGGCATGCTAAATATCTGGACCTGTCGGCAATTCAAATCATGCCGTGTTAAATGTGTTCTGAGTGTAAATAACATCGGTGATTACCTACAGCCAATCAGAGAGCAGCATCCAATAGTGTGGGTATCTGCAGGCCAGCGGGAAGTTGGGGGTGAAGTAAAAAGGGCTTATTTTTGGTCTATTTGGAGCCAAGAAATGGAGGAAAAACTAGTGTAAATTTGGCAGGAGCACCCGTGTCTGTTTGACGTCTGAGCAATACCACAACCGGGTCGAAAAAGAAAAAAAGTTGAGGAGAAATTGCTAATTCCCTTCAAAACCCAGGTGAGCAAAATAAGTAGATTTTCTCCCCCACTAAAGGCTTCTTTCTCATTATGTAGTTAATAACAAAAGATATACTACGTGACCTCAGGTTGTTTCCATGTCACTTCTCGCATGTGTTTGGTTGTGAGACGTAGTTTGTGGACTGAGACAAAGTTGTCGGCGATTCTTCCTATTGTAAGTCATGCAGTGTGAAAACCCCTGTCGCCGATCCATCTTGCAGTGTAAACAAAGCAGCGACGAAATGCTGCACCAGATAGTCATGCAGTGTGAAAACATCTGTGACGCGACTGCTTTGAAAATCATGCAGTCTGAACTCGGCATTAGTTGAACATCACAGAGACACCTTTAGGTCATCATCAGCTTTTTTACAGTGTAGAAAGAAAAATCCCAACACAAACCGATGAAGTTCATTTAATCATTTTTACAAACTTAAGTGCATTGAACATAAAACAATTAAGTGGTCCCCCCAAAAAAGAACACAAAATAGTTGTATTGTTTTAACTCATTTTAAGTAAGTAGTTTGAACAAGCTGCAAAAGTAATTTTTTGAGTGTATGAGCATTTGCAGTGGAACAACTTTCAGAGTAATACTCCACTAGAAGCAGATCCCTCAAAAGTTTATTGCAGCGTGAATAGATAGATAGATGGATGGATGGATGGATGGATGGATGGATGGATGGATGAGTGGGTGGGTGGGTGGGTAGATGGATGGGTGGGTGGATGGATGGACGGACGGACGGATGGAAAGAGAAAAAGATAGATAGATAGATAGATAGATAGATAGATAGATAGATAGATAGATAGATAGATAGATAGATAGATAGATAGATAGA
>CAIGQV010017386.1:29350534-29365592 GCA_903798115.1 Danio jaintianensis
AATGGCAATCAATGGTTACAGGTTTCCAGCTTTCTTCAAAATATCTTCTTTTGTGTTTAACAAAAGAAAGAAATTCATAATAGTTTGAAACTAATAAAGGGTAAGTAAATGACAGAATTAGAGTAGATTTTTTTAATGAACTACCTCTTTAATTCCATCACATCTTTTTCCATTTCATCTTATTACATGTCATTAAATTGCATTCCATCCCAAAGGGCACCTATGATGCAAAATCAACTTTTGGAAGCTGATTGGACAGAACTGTGTGTAGGTATAGTGGGCTCTATTTTAACGATCTAGGCGTTAAAGCTCATGGCACAAAAGCATTAAGGGCGTGTCCAAATCCACTTTTGCTATTTTAAGGATGGAAAAATACGGTCTGCACCGCGGCTCATGGTCTAACAGGGTTGTGCTTATTCTCTTAATGAGTTATGGGTGTGTTTAGAGCATAACGTGCATTAAACCAATCAGAGTCTCATCTCCCATTCCCTTTAAGAGTCAGTTGCATCGCGCCATGGCGCATTTGTTATTTACATGGCGGACTTTGTAAGTGGAAAAACTGAACGCTTCACTAGTGAGAAAACAGTTAAACAGAGCATCTCCAGCGCGAGGATAAAGAACGAGCCTCCTCCATTCGGCCTCTTTACTTTCTCTTTCTCTTCACTTACTCCTTCACTAGGATAAGGAAACGTTATTAGCCTACATAAGTAATTTAGTTTGTTAAGCGCAAAGATTTGTTTCAAAACTATTTCTAAATTCAGTTCTAATTTCCAGCAAACAAATAAATGAACAATAACAATGAAGTGTGGTCAAAAAACTGAGTTATATCCAAACACACGTCCTATGCCTCATATGGTCCAAAACCCCACAGGTGGACAAATCTAAACTTGTTTTTATTAAAAGATATATAAATATGGATATAATAATAATAATAATAATAATAACATTATACAAAAGCAAGTTGTCATGAATAAACTGAAAAAAGCCCCCTGAGATGAAGAAGGCATGGAGGCAGTGTTTCTTCAAAATAGCAACGCGCCAACATTGTGCCTTAACACACACCCATTCTAGACCGACACACCCATGAGTCCAAAATGTGACGCAAATGGATTTGCTATTTAAACAACGTGGCGCAAAATGGGAAAATTAGGGTTGCGCTGGTCTCAAAATAGCAACACATCGCGCCAAACACATCTTGCACCTTATTGCGTCGGGTGTATGATATAGGGCCCAGTGTGTCCACTGTCATAGTGGAGTGATATAAACACAACAATTCTCTTTTTTTATTTCTTGACATTAAAATAGGATCCAAATACCAGCAATTTTGAGGCCCACTGCAACGTGACATAGCAGTGCAGTGCTTCCCACAGGTTTGAAATATACTTGCGGAGGTAGCCGGATTGAAACAAACCTTTTACCCATGGCACATAATAGGTTAACTACATGCGACAAACCAAAAATTATGTAATTTTTAATGATATTTTCATTTATTATGACACTGTTGTACACTTTTTCTTTTCAATGGGTTAAAGTTTATTTTTTTTAATCCACCATTTCTCTTACTTGCTATTCAGGAGCCATGTGAATTTATTGACATGACACTTTGTACAGTATTGCCAAAGCATTTACTCAAAGACAGGCTAATGGCCGCCGGTGCACTGTCTCTCAGAAGTTATAAATATTTGAAAATAGGCACTATGCTTATAAATAAACTGCATAGTTGCAATCTAAACAACTACATTTTCCACTAAAAAAAGCCTCAAAAGTACATTATGTTGCCCAACAGCAGCAGTATTTGTCAAACTGTAGAGCGTCCTCTGCTTGTCGCTATATGTGGGCGGAGTAATACACAAGGGTGAAGGGTTAAGAGGCTGGACGAGTGCTGTTATTTGCAGAATATCGTACGGCTATCAGCCAATAAGATTCAAGAATATACATATATATATACATACATACATACATTTTTGAAGTAATATATTTTCAAAGTATTATATTTTTATTATTTTCTATTGTTTTCAAAGTAATAAAACAATTATCTAAAAATATATGTATAATACTGTACATATACTTTGAACAAATAATATACAGTATATTTTTTATATTTTTTATATTATTTTCAAAGTAGTACAAAATTATACAAAAGTAAAAAAAAAAAAATAGACATTTTTGCAATATATATATTTACCATTTGTAACTTCAATTCATTCATTCATTTTCCTTCGGATAAGTCCCTTATATATCAGGGGTTCGCCAATTTACACAGCGGATGCCCTTCCAGCTGCAACCTAGTAATACACCCATACACTCTCAAACTCATACACTAAGGCCAATGTAGTTCATTCACCCATAGAGCATGTGTTTGGACTGTGGGGGAAACCGGAGCACCCGCAGGAAACCCACGCCAACACAGGGAGAACATGCAAACTCCACACAGAAATGCCAACTGACCTAGCCGGGACTCGAACCAGCGACCTTCTTGCTGTGAGGCGACAGTGCTAACCACTGAGCCACCGTGTCGCCCCATTTGTAACTTTAATAACGAGTAATTTTATTGTTATTCAATTACTGTGCCTGAATACTGTTAGACTTGGAAAACACTGTTTTTTTCAGTTGTATATTTTTCTTTATTTGTATTTAGAGATTGTTTATTAGATTTTATGGAGATGCACTCCCACTGCAGAATCAACCCAATCAATCTAACAATTTTAAATTCTTTCCTAATAGAGATATTAAGTCATCTGGTGAAATTGTGTTCATATCGTAATATATACTGCAGAATAAAAAAGTATTGCAATGTTAGATTAATCCAATATCGTGCAGCCCTAAATAAGAAACTGCTATATAAAGTCCTTGAAATAAGCAGTAGTTCTTCAGCTTCACGTGTGCGTGTGTGTTTTCCAGCCCCCAGCGCACCTGCTGCAGTCGACTCTCTGTAGACATTAAGGTGAAAACACCCTGAAATATTGCTTTAATTTATGCATGTGTCTGTGCTGTGGGCTTTAGCTGCTGAGCGAGTCAAACCAGATAAACTTCTCCTGCAATCTTCCACAGTCAGAATGTGTTAAATGTGCGGCTGATAAGGTGGACTCGAACAGCTTTTTCTGCTCCTCCATTAAGGCTCATAATGGTCTCAGTCAGCGAGCGCCACCGCGTCTCATTCCCTGCTCAATTTTCACCCTCTAACAGGCAATCTCCTGATGTCTCCCTCAGGTCCTCCTGCAGGAACCAGAAGCGGGATCTGAGTTGAAATGTGGGTTACTCCACAACTTGCTCTCTATCATTTTGCACAATTCAAATACAGCAGAAGTCAGAATTATTCGCCCTCCTGTGAATTTTTCTTTTTCTTTCTCAAATATTTCCCAAATGATGTTTAACAGAGTAAAGAATTTTTTACAGTATTTCCTGTAATATTTTTTCTTCTGGAGAAAGTCTTATTTGTTTTATATCGGCTAGAATAAAAGCAGTTTTTTTATATTTTTAAAACCATTTTAAGGTCAATATTATTAGCCCCATTAAGCTAGTGGTCCCCAACCCCCTGGCCGAGGACCGGTACCGGTCCGTGGATCAATTGGTACCGGGCCGCACAAGAACTCATTAATTTTTTCTGTTTTATTTATTATCTGAGTCTGAACGATCTTTTATTTAGAAAAATATTTTACTTTGAAAAATGACTGTATTCTCTCGGTTACATCTCGGTCACTTGAGTGCCAAAATTTAACCCACATGCTAGCAAAAACAGACGTCTTTGGAAAGTTTCTTTGTGAAGGGGAGAAGGTCCAGTGAAGGACCCACGAACTGCCAAGGAATGGATCCGCAACTAAATTATCAACAAATCAGGTGAATCCAGCATGTGTGCAAGAAAATCAACTGCTGGAGATCGCAAATTACAGCAGCTTATGGGCCGTTCACATATTGCGTTTTTTCCGTGTGTAAATTCGTTATTTCCAACGGAGGTGCGCGTCTTGCCCGTGCATATTGGGAGCGACGCGCGCAAGAATGCCACAAGCGCACCATGAGTAATGTGACATACTGCAGTGCTTCCCACACGTAGACTTTACTTGGGCGGGCCACCCGGGTATATTAACGGCCGCCCAAGTATATTTAAGTACATTCAAGTATATTTATATGACACGTTTTTTTTTACTATTATTATCATCCTTTTACACTATTTTGTATCCGCCTAATATAACCAAACATCCGCGATCGATTAAGTAGTGAAAAAACCTCTCTCGTTTACCAGTTTCATTCTGTTCACGCGAGACCTGTCAACACTCCCACAAACAATCTCACGTGCTCTGCAGAGACCCAAAGACATGCCTTTTTGGCACTTAAAAAATTTGTCCCGCCGAGTTCGTAAATTTTGCTTTTGCTTTCTAAAGCTGTCGTTCGTTAATCGTATGCGTTTTTGCATTACCTTTTTACTTAAGTCTACTTTTGCTTGCCTTTGCAGCTGACTGCACATGCACCGTCGCAACTCACGACTCGTGAGAGAAACATTCAATAATTCATTCTTGAATCTAAATGACTCTGAAAAACTTTACTATATACTCGGAGAGGACGAAATGACTGGTCTAAACTGGCTGCAAAATGTATGTACACCATTAGTAATGGTTAATCAAAGCATTTGTCTTATTTAAATAATCTACACGCTTTAATCTTGTAATTATTATAATTTTTAGAGATATTGTCTGTAATTCCTTTTTCTGTCATTTATTTCTCGTTTGCTAATTATTTGATTAATTTGATGATGTCATTAGGCTATATTACGTAGGCTATTTTATATCTAAAATGCTTTGGCATTCAAGTTTGCTTTGAACTTGAAAGAGGGAGAGAAGCAGATTTGACCTGTCAGTGGGTGCACATGGCTCCTGAATAGCATAAAACTAAGAGAAATTGTGGATTTCTTTTTTATTTCAACAGTCTTTTTTTACTTTAACCCGTTGAAAAGAAAAAGTTAATAACAGTGTCATAATAAATAAAATGATTGTTAAAAATTTAATTATGTTTTGTTTGTCGCATATAGTTAACTATTTATGTGATGTGGGTAAATGGTGTGCTTCTCTGCAAGTATATTTCAAACCTGTGGGAAGCACTGTACTGTCATACTTTGTATGGAATATACACATTTGGGTAGACTAATTACTTCAGACAAACACCGAACACCCAAACACTCCAGTGCTTTATAATTTTCTCCATAAATAAGCAATGTTTTGTCAGCTCGTCATCCTCTAAGAAAACAGTCGCCTAGCAATCTACGTAGAACCCACCTAACATCCCCACCCCCTGGGCCGCGGTAAAATTATCAAACGTTGACCGGTCCGCGGTGATAAAAAGGTTGGGGACCACTGCCTTAAGCAATATTTTTTTTTGATTGTCTACAGAACAAATCGCTGTTATACAATGACTTGCCTAATTACCCTAGTTAACCTAATTAACCTAGTTAAGCCTTTAAATGTCACTTTAAGCTGAATACTAGCATCCTGAAAAATATCTAGTCAAATATTAATGTTATTAGAAATTAGTTATTAAAACTATTTTGTTTAGAAATGTGTCAAAAAGAATCTTCTTTCCGTTAAACAGAAATTGGGGATAAAAATATACCGGGGGGCTAATAATTCTGATTTCAACTGTATACCAGCTCTTCCCACACCTGTGAGTGTGTGTTGAGGGTCACACTGCAGAAAACAGTGTAAAGTCTGTGTTTATTTTGCTAGTGCACACTGTTATTCTTTAGATGAATATTCAATTAATCTGTGCAAATTAATCCACTGAACAAAAAACAATAGCTATGTTTCCATCCACCTATTTTTATTTTATGCGCATTTTGGATATGCACATTAAAAAACGGTTGATGGAAACGCTAAGATGCACATCAATTTTTTAAAATCCGCATAAAAAGCATATGCGCATAACTGAGTAGGATAAACTTTTTATTCGATAATAAAAGATGCGCATAAACTACGATGGAAACAATTTTACCGAACAAATTCCAGTGTGCGCATTAAAAGTCATGTGATTTTGTTATAAGAGATCATGTGATGATAAAAATGTGTGTGAATGGACAAGCCAGTGGCTGAGCACATTGTAAAACATCTGAAATGTTGTTTTGGTCATTGTAAAACACCTTAACCGTGTCAGCATTAGTGTTATTATATTATTAATGACCTCCAGAACTGTCAAAAGCGTCTTTGCTCCGCGTCTCACGCCTTCAAATGCCACTACGCCTTCATTGTGTGTCGGCATCATCTTCTGAGGCGCAAGTCATTTATTAAATAAAGAAAAGATTCACGCAGCTTCTCCTACTGCAGCAAATTACGTTTTTCCTTTTGATATTTGGCACCAGTTAATCAGGAAGTGACGATTTTGTTCTCTTTGAATCATTGGATGGAAATGTTGCTTTATTCGCACGTCTTTTACGCGATATTCCAGATTTGCACATAAATTTTGCATTTTTGGATGGAAACATAACTATTGTTTGTTTTGGTAATCTTCAATCAAAGTCTGAGCGTCTGCTTCTGCGTTTGGATTGGCTCCTTCTCTGATGATGTCAGCTTGACGCTTCAGCTCCTTAACCACGCCCCTCTTACTGTTAGTTTGCTAAAAGGGAATTATGCACAAAAAAGCCCCGCCCCCTACTCAATATTCAGTTTCAGTTGGAAGTAAATTAACATACTGAAATAAAAGTCTCAGCAACTTCCGTTTCATGCAGACTTTAAAAAGCTACATCAAGAAATTATTGGTGCATTTCTGCAGTCATTGTTAGTTGTTTATTTGTTTGTTTGTGTGTTAAATGCATTATTTGTTTCACAATTAATCATATTTATATATTTAAGATATATATAAGATTTTTAATGTCTTAACAAGAAAAGTACATTTATTCATTCATTTTCCTTCGGCTTAGCCCCTTATTTATCAGGGGTCGCCACAGTGGAATGAACCGCCAACTTATCCAGCATATGTTTTACGCAGCGGATGCCCTTCCGGCCACAACCCAGTACTGGGAAACACCCATACACTTTCACATTCTCACACATACACTATGGCCAATTTAGCTTATTCAATTCACCTATAGCGCATGTGTTTGGACTGTGGGGGAAACCGGAGCACCCAGAGGAAACCCACGCCAACACGGAGAGAACATGCAAACTCCACACAGAAATGCCAACTGGCCCAGCCGGGACTCAAACCAGCGATCTTTTTGCTGTGAGGCGACAGTGCTAACCACTGATCCACCATGCCATTTAGGCCAGATTAAATTCTGTAATATATAAAATACATATTTATATCATTATTTGATTTTATGTTTATTTTTATATTATTATTATTATTATTATTATTACTATTATTATTACTATTATTATTATCTCAATAAGTATGTTATTATACAATAAAATTTTTATAATTATATATAATACATTTGTTTATATATAATGTTTTTTTTTTCATATTACCTTAATAACATACAATGCAATATGTCATATACAATGCAAGAAATCAGAATGATCCAAATTTTCCAAATGCAGTATTTAAAATTGTCTTTTGTGACAGTAATGTGCATTTTCTTTCCTTTTTACTTGTGTTTAAATGTTAGATTTTCCATAAATTATATTACCAAGGGCCTGTAAAAAACTCACAGTATACTCTAAATTTCTTGATGCTTTATCGAGCGTGAAGCGTAAAAACACTGACATGAGCAAAGACCATCTTTTAAAGTGTCTTTTTATTTAGGCTGTCATTAATAGTCAGTTTTTATGGGACATTTGAGTGGTGTTAATGGGTTTGGTTAGTTGCCAAAGTGTTTGTAAAACTTTCAGCCCTGCTTACAGTATGAGCAGGATGAATGAGATGGGATGGACTGGAAATGAATTAAATGTGATCGAATGGAATGGAATAGAACTAGATTAAATGGAATAGAATGAAAAAAGGGATGGAATGGTAAAGAATGAGATGGAATGGATATAAACAAAATGGAATGGAATGGATTGAATAAAACAGATTGAGACTGCAATGACATTACAGTTATTTAAAAGGCTCCAATTTTGTCTATTTAACAAGATGTAAAATAAGTCTTTTGTGTCTCCAGAATGTGTCAGTGCCGTTTTAGCATCAAAATAATCATCAGATGACTTATTATACCATGATGAAAATGTAAACTTTTGGGTCGGAGGGAATTGCAACTGTTTTTGCGCCTGTGCCTTTGTATGCAAATGAGATAGTTCTCCCCGCCCACTAGAAGTAGGATCTCCCCACCCACTCTTGGGACATTCTCAAGGCAAATATGGCAGTATGCCCACCAAACAGGTTAATATGCTGCTGTTTAGATACCCATTATAGCTGAGTTACTGTACAAAATAAACCTGATTTAATGTTGTGCGATTGAAGCGTCCTCGTTTATAGTTGTGCACTCAAAAAGTATTTCAAAATGCTATAAAAAATTTAAAGTGCAGCACTTACTGCTTCTTGAAGTGCAGTTGGATTACAGATAGTCGGAACAGATCTTTTAATCCCAGTTTCTTTGCAAATCCTGTCTTGTGGGCATGATTATACACATTAATACTGAGACATGGTAATACGTGCATGTCAATCAATATCGGTAGGTGAGGAAAACCACACTGCAGTGCTTCCCACACAGACTTTACTTCGGCGGGCCGCCCAGGTAGATTAACAGCCGCCCAAGTATATTTGGTGACACTTTTTTTTTTACTATTATTATCATCCTTTTACACTTTTTTGAATCTGCACAAGATAACCAAACATCAACGATTGATTAATGAGTGGAAAATCTTCTGTCACCCTACACGTTTCGTACCGCTTATGTGTGTGCGCGAGAACCATCTACACTCCCACAAAGACGGTTGACGATGTTCATCCACAAGATGGCGACAGAGACTGCATAATAAGCCCTAAGAGAAAACCAGCGTAATTTCAAACTACAGCTGATCAAATCATTATTAAACAGGTAAATGACTTTCTAAGTCGATCTCTCTCTTTTGTATGTTGTAGTGCTGTATTTATACCATAGTAATGTTGTAAACTCCCGATTGCAACAGAGAAATACCGGGAGATATCTTTGTAGATTGATGGCATTTATAATCTTAAAAATGTGAGCAAAATCACCTGTTCTGTCTTTACTTTAGACATTACGCTAGAGAATCATTCAAACACTAGCTCTAAAGTGACGTTAGTGAATGAGTAACGGTTTCTACTGTTCTGACGTCAGCTGCAGATTTGAATGAACGGCGGAAGAAAGTAGTTCCTCTTACAAAAGGGTTTTTGAGACTCTCCGTGTTTGATTTTCTTTTTTATTTACACGATTATGCCGTCAAACTGTTGTATAAACACAATATCACACGAGTAGCATTGCGATGTGGCTGTATATCGTCACTGGTGCACCAACGCACGCCCCCCACCAGTACTGATATACAGCCACATCGCACTGCTACTCGTGTGATATTGCTTATATATATATATATATATCCACTTTAAATGTTGACTACTGTATATATATATATATTTTTTTTTTTTTTTTTTTAATTTTTTTTTTTTTACATAAGATTATTCTACTGTATTCTGAAAACCAAGTAAATTATCTGTTAGTGGAATCAGTAATATTTTACCCATATATATTGATTTAAACACGGTTTACTTAAGTCAAGTCAAGTCGAGCTTTATTGTCATTCCGCTACATGTGTGGACATACAGAGGAACGAAATGTCATGTCTCGCAGGACAACGGTGCTACATAAATTAATCATAAATACAAACACAACACTGGACATAAGAGCTATTATAAAAACCTATGCATAACTAACATATACTATAAGATAAAATACTTAAACTATATATATATAGGACAGGCTATACAAGTACTTTTACATGAGACTGAACAATGTTGTGCAGGATTTTGTGAAAGAGAGGTATTAAAGGTGAATATTATGCAAAGAGGTATTTAAGGTTTAATATTGTGCAAGAGTTATAAGGTTGAAGCAAGCAGTGCAACATGATTGTGGTACATTTATAGTAAACATCGCTTTCATTATTGAGTCCTTGTAAGATGGAGTTTAAATAAAGTGTCAGGTGCATAAGAGAGAAGAGTGTTTCTACAGGTGGTTTGTCAAGCCCACTCACCTGAATGAAGCACAATTTAATATTCACAAGAGACATGGAGTGATTAAGAAAGTGTCTATAGTGCAAAAGTGCAACCTGGTGCAAGAGTCAGAGAGACGAGAGGGTGCCTTCACTCAATTTTCACTTTCATTTTCACTTAATTTCACTTAAGCTTCACTCAATTTTCAGTTTAATAAAAAAAAAAAAAAAAAAAGACTTAATGCCATTTTCATCTCAAGAAAAGTTTGATGTAAGAATCATTTTAAGAAAGAAAAAAAGAAAAAGAAAATCTACTTTTGTACGTTTTGAGGAACCAGTCATGTTTGGCAGAAAAAAGTCATGATTTCAAATAATTAACCCTAATAATTTAATTATTTAATTAATTATATTAGTGATTCTAAACTATGCGGACATCACTACTAAGTAAAAGTTAATTTTTTGTTAAATCCTGTAAAAAGAGAAGTGCAACAGCGGATTCCTGTCCAGTAAAGCAGATGGTGCGCGAGTGGATTTTTCCAGGCGTTGATTGTGAGCGCAGGGGCTCGTGGGTAAGAAGAGCATTAATTACACAGAGAAGAGTGTTATCAGCGACTCCTGCCTCTGCTTTAATGAGACTTTTACAGCGGCGTACAGGAAGAAACTCATTATACTCGTTCGCTAAAATAAAGACATCTGTGAAACAAATGAAAAATGATTATGACTCATGTTTTACTGCACAAAAAGGAGCCTGATACGAATTAAAGCAATTAGCGAGGAGTCACCTGCAGTCATGTGACTCCTCCTGCAGATTCGGCTTTAATTACACGCTGCTGTTTTTGTTCTTTGTCTTATGATGAGAAATCAATCCAGGTGAAAATTTATTCAGATTTCACTAATCCATTCAGGCTACATATAATATTCTTGATATTATTTCTCGGTGTTTAAATAGCATCTGTTTCCACAAATACAGAGAATATTCATATGAGCTAATGTTTACACAAGTAAAACAAGCAGCAGTGCGGGGCTGTTCTGTGCTGACAGACTAACTAACTAACTAACTAACTAACTGACTGAATAATAATAATAATAATAATAATTCCTTACATTTATATAGCGCTGTTCTAGACACTCAAAGCGCTTTACACAATGGGGGGAATCTCCTCATCCACCACCAGTGTGCAGCATCCACCTGGATGACGCGACGGCAGCCATATTGCGCCAGACCGCACACCACACACCAGCTGATTGGTGGAGAGGAGACAGAGTGATGAAACCAATTATGATATGGGGATGGTTAGGAGGCCATGATGGACAGAGGCCAGTGGGCAAATTTGGCCAGGATGCCGGGGTTAAACCCCTACTCTTTTTCGAAGGACATCCTGGGATTTTTAACGACCACAGAGAGTCAGGACCTCGGTTTAACGTCTCATCCGAAAGACGGCGCTCACTGAGCAGTATAGAGTCCCCTTCACTATACTGGGGCGTTAGGACCCACACAGACCGCAGGTTGAGCACCCCCTGCTGGCCTCACTAACACCACTTCCGGCAGCAACCTAGCTTTCCCAAGTGGTCTCCCATCCAGGTACTGACCGGGCGCAAATTTCGTTGCTTGTTCAAACTGCTTATTTAAAATGAGCTGAATAAACACCATTCTCGAAATTTTTTGGGGGTCAACTTCATTGTTTTATGTTCAACCCACTTAACTTTGTAAAAGTTAACTTAATTGATTTGTGTTTTTTATAAATATTATTAAAATATTTTGTATTATGTTACATTAATATACATCTATGCATCCATTCATCCATCAGTCTATTTTAACCTATTTTAACCAATTTGTACTGATTCAAGAGTTCACACTTAGCTTAGTTTGGCATGCTGTCCCGGGAGAGAGCCATGAGCTTGGAAGATCCTCAAGCCCGGGGCTTACTCCCGTTTCATCAGGTGAGAAGGGAGTCTGAGCTCAGGTAGGTCTCGAGAGCTCCCCAGTATTTAGTTAAGAAAGAGTGGAAGGAGTAGGGGTGTATGGGGGGATTCTTCAAGACGAAGATGGCTAAATGAATGGTGTATCGTGTGATTGCTAATGCGGGACCCACTGTGGTCAATCATAAGCACGTGATCCTCTCAAAATAAGTTTAAATATATAAACTTCAGTTAGTAAACCAGATTTTTTTAACTTTAATTTAAACTTATTTTAAATTAACTTTTAAACTTTTAATTAATTTTAAACCAACACCCTAGCAACAATCACCAATACATATCATAACCAAACACACAGAAACTGAGCAGACTAGTACAAACAAAAACTAGAATGCTTGTAAACAACAACATTCATTCATTCATTCATTTTCTTTTCAGCTTAGTCCCTTTTTTAATCCGGGGTCGCCACAGCGGAATGAACCGCCAACTTATCTAGCACATGTTTTACGCAGTGGATGCCCTTCCAGCTGCAACCCATCACTGGGAAACACCCATACACTCTTATTCACACACATACACCACGGACAATTTAGCTTACCCAAAACCTATAGTGCATGTGTTTGGACTGTGGGGCAAACCGGAGCACCTGGAGGAAACCCACACCAACACGGGGAGAACATGCAAACTCCACACAGAAATGCCAACTGACCCAGCTGAGGCTCGAACCAGCGACCTTCTTGCTGTGAGGCGACAGCGCCACCGTGCCGCCCAACAACAACAATCAGGCTAGCAAAAAGATACTCCAATGTTTAATTTGAATTAAATAATAATTTAAAAAAACTTTGCTTCTTTAGACTTTTAAGCAAGATATTGCCAAAGTCAATGTTTTTTCTAGTCAGCAGAATCTTAGGAGACTGACAGAGATAGAAACAATACTTCCTACTTTAACTCTTTGTTAATTAGCATTTGTTTCTATTAATATCCCACACGTTCATATGTCTTGTATGCTGTCTTATATTAGTTAAACAAATAAGTTGAGTGAAATTTAGTTGACATTTTGTACTTTGTATTTTTTGCAATAACTTTTATTTTACATCTCTGCAATGACCCAAAGAACTTATTAATAAAGTCATCTGGAATGGCAAAGAAAGCATTCTTGCAGGACTCTCAGAGTTCATCAAGATTCTTTGGATTCATCTTCAATGCCTCCTTCATCTTACCCCAGACATGCTCAATAATGTTCATGTCTGGTGACTGGGCTGGCCAATCCTGGAGCACCTTGACCTTCTTTGCTTTCAGGATCTTTGATGTGAAGGCTGAAGTATGAGAAGGAGCGCTATCCTGCTGCAGAATTTGCCCTCTCCTGTGGTTTGTAATGTAATGGGCAGCACAAATGTCTTGATACCTCAGGCTGTTGATGTTGCCATCCACTCTGCAGATCTCTCGCACGTCCCCATACTGAATGTAACCCCAAACCATGATTTTTCCTTCACCAAACATGACTGATTCTGTGGGAATCTTGGGTTCATGCGGGTTCCAATAGGTCTTCTGCAGTATTTGTGATGATTGGGATGATCATGACCTGATAATCATCGACCGAAAATCAGGAAAATCGACCTTCTGCCACTTTTCCAAATGATCAACTAGAAGTCAAGTTATTATTTGTTGCTCTTACAACTGGGATTGACGACAAGACTTTTGTTAGGTAGTGTATATACAGAATCATCATGACCCAAAAAATAATTAAAATGAAATTATTTATTCATCAGAGCGAGGAAATGAAGACAGAAGTTGAATTTTGGGTGAACAATAACTTTAAGTGTGCAAACAGTCAATCCTGATGTCATGTTGAATCAAAGTTAGATGAACATTAGGTGTGACCTCTAACTGTACTAAGTTTTACCACATTAAGACCGGCCTCGCTGACAATCTGGGCCAAAGATACAACACAAGCACTCCAGTAAACAAACTCATATCTTGAGCGCTTCAGCTTGTACACAATGAACAAAACAATCAGAAGACAGATGACCTTTCCAGTTGTCTGGGTAAAAGCAGGGCACCTTCAGCTTCAAGACCAAAAACACAGACAAAACATGTTCACAAACCATGTTAAATGCTAAAACCCTTCTAAAAGCCATTACTAAAGTTTAAGAATATTAATCCAAGAGAACTCTGTCCTCACAGTCTGAAACTGTTGGTTCAAGTGTCAAGGTTCTCTAAATCCAGTCTTTCCCAGTCTGATTAGTCAAAGGCCCTACTCTGTTCTGATTGGTCAGATGGCTCTACTTTACTCTGATTGGTCAATTGGCTCTACTTTACTCTGATTGGTCAATTGGCTCTGCTCTGATCAGTCAGTCAGTTGGCTCTACTTTACTCTGATAAGTCAGTTGGCTCTACTTTACTCTGAATGGTCAGTTGATTCTACTTTACTCTGATTGGTCAGTTGGCTCTGCTCTGATCAGTCAGTTGGCTCTATTTTACTCTGATTGGTCAGTTGGCTCTATTTTACCCTGATTAGACAGTTGGCTCTACTTTACTCTGATTATTCAGTTGGCTCTACTCTGCTCTGATTAGTCAGTTGGCTCTACTTTACTCTGATTAGTCAGTTGGCTCTACTTTACTCTGATTAGTCAGTTGGCTCTACTTTACTCTGATTAGTCAGTTGGCTCTACTTTACTCTGATTAGTCAGTTGGCTCTACTTTACTCTGATTAGTCAGTTGGTTCTACATTACTCTGATTAGTCAGTTGGCTCTACTTTACTCTGATTAGTCAGTTGGCTCTACTTTACTCTGATTAGTCAGTTGGCTCTACTTTACTCTGATTAGTCAGTTGGTTCTACTCTGATTAGTCAGTTGGCTCTACTCTACTCTGAATAGTCAGTTGGCTCTACTCTGCTCTGATTAGACAGTTGGCTCTACAATACTCTGATTAGTCAGTTGGCTCTACTTTACTCTGATTAGTCAGTTGGCTCTACTCTGATTAGTCAGTTGGCTCTACATTACTCTGAATAGTCAGTTGGCTCTACTTTACTCTGATTAGTCAGTTGGCTCTACAT
>CAIGQV010017386.1:29373286-29398419 GCA_903798115.1 Danio jaintianensis
CACTAGAGGGCACTGTTTACATGTTTGCGAATCTAAAATACGTTACTTAGGGTATGTTTATGTATGTTTCAGATGGCAAATCTACTAGAGGGCGTTGTTTACATGTTTGCGAATCTGAAATACTCACTTAGAGTATGTTACGTTGTACGTTTCAGATAAATGTCCAGGAGAAGGTGGCATCAGTTGTACAGATTAACTAGCGAACCACTGACCTAAGACCCAACCAATAGTGTTTTCAAAAGCAACCTTGATTTTACAGTGCTTCAATTTCCTTTGAGGAAGTGTGTTTCGCCAAACTTGAAACTGTATTTAAACTTGTTTTTGTGGTAATTATTCGGTGTTGTGCAGAGAACTGCATGCAAATAATCTTTATTTGTCGATATTATGTCCTATAAATATCACTACTGTGAAAAGGAACAAAAGTTGGTAGTGTCATACTGCCCCCTAGTGTTCATTTTAACCTAAAAACGACAGTCAAATGTATGTTGAAGTATGTTTTTATGTTGTTGTTTCACTAAAAATGTAGGCTAAAGCACCGTGCAATCTTTAAAGTAACTTCAAATGTCTTCAATTCATTTTTAAATTACAATAATAATCCATCCGTGTGATAATAGTTCATTTCTCAGCCTGGCCACCTCTATTACATCTGCACCGGTTTACAACACAATCTTCAGTGCAGCCCACAGATAAACAGATGCTTTTGATTGACTACATTTGCAATTATCCCCCCCCCAAAAAAAAATAAGAAACCATTTGATTAGACTTCCCATGAGGAGCAAAACAAACAAACCAAAAACTCCAGGAGTCACCGCAGCTCCAGCTGGAACAGACAGTCATCAAAGAAATACCGAGAAATACAGTGTTTGAGCAGCGCAGGATTGTTTTGATCATCTTTATTAACGCAGGGGAAGCAAATGACACGGATCAAGCGAATGCCAGCTGTGACTGTACTAAACAACACTAGATGACACTGACGTCTAATACTGAGCTGCTGTCAGCTGAAATAAAAAGCAGTTTTATAGTTGATGAACTGTACACAGCACTAAAGCTGAACTGAATCGCAACTCAACTCAAGTCGTTTTAGTTGATATTTTGTTGAATCCCTTTTTTCATATTTGATCATTTGAATATTGAAGCCGAATTTAACTGAATTACAACACTATTATGTTCTGTAGAACCGCTTTGTTCAGGCTGTAATTGATGAATTTTGCATTCACTGTTATTGAACTGAACTGAATCAACACATGCTGAATAATGACACTTGTCTTCTGTATAACTGCTTACATTTACATTTATGCAATTAGCAGATGCTTTTATCCAAAGCTACTTAAGATCGTAGTACAGTGTAATGATCAATTTTGCAACATGGTCACTGTTACTAAACTGAACTGAATGTGATTCAGAATTGATGAATAGCTACATGGGCTATTGAACTGAACTGAATCAACATAGAATTGAATAAATAGCGAATTTGAAAATGAATTTGTTTCAGAACTTATGATTTTGTGACATAAACACTGTGATTAAACTGAACTGAATCAACATCGCTGAACTGAATGCATTTCAGAATTGATGAACTTCTACATGGACTGCTATTGGACTGAATTTAATCAATGTAGTTAAATTGAATAAACAGCTTAAATGAATTTGTTTCAGTATTCATGAATTTTGCAATATGGATACTGTTATTAGACTGAACTGAATCAAAATTGCTGAAATGAATCAACAAAGCTGAACTGAATCAACATAGCTGAACTGAATAGATTTCAGAACTGATAAATTGCTACATGGACTTCTACTGAACTGAATCAATGTAGATTAATTGAATAAACAGCCCAAATTAATTTGTTTGAAACTGATGAATTTTGGTAACATGGACCGTCATTGAAGCGGACTGAATCGACACAGCTGAACTGAATCAAGTTAGCGCTGCTTTGTTTCACAATTAATGAATTCTACATGGACTGTTTTGAACTGAACTGATTCAGCATTGCTGAACTGAATGTGATTCACAATTAATGAATTGCTACACAGACAACTATTGAACTGAAATGAATCAATATAACTGAATTGAATAAATAGCTAAAATGAATTTGTTGGACACTGGACATTGACACTGTTTCTAAAATGAATTGAATAAAAATCACTGAACTGAATCAACAAAGCTGAACTGAATGCATTTCAGAATTGATAAATTGCTACATGGACTTCTACTGATCTGAACTGAATCAATGTAGATTAATTGAATAAACAGCCCATATTAATTTGTTTCAAAACTGATGAATTTTGCTAACATATGGACTGTTATCAAAGTGAACTAAATTGACACAGCTGAACTGAATCAAGTTAGCGCTGCTTTGTTTCATAGTTAATGAATTCTGCGTGTACTGTTTTGAACTGAACTGAATAAACATCGCTGAACTGAATGTGATTCACAATTAATGAATTGCAACACGGACAACTATTGAACTGAATTGAATCAACGTAGCTGAATTGAATAAACAGCTTAAATTAATTTGTTGGACACTGGACATGGACACTGTTACTAAACTGAACTGAATCAAAATCGCTAAACTGAATGCATTTCAGAATTGCTAAATGAACTGAATTGAATCAATGTAGATTAACTGAATAAACAGCCGATATTAATTGGTTTAAAAAGTTATGAATTTTGATAACATGGGCTGTTATCGAAGCGAACTGAATCAACACAGCTGAACAATCAAGTTAGCTCTGCTGTGATTCATAGTCAATAAATTCTGCAATGATTGTTTTGAACTGAACTGATTCAACATAGCTGAACTGAATGTGATTCAGAATTAATGAATTGCTATATGGACAACTATTGAACTGAATTGAATCAACATAGCTGAATTGAATAAATAGCTGAAATGCATTTGGACATGGACACTGTTACTAAACTGAACTGAATCAAAATCAAAGTGAACTGAATCAACACAGCTGACCTGAATCAAATTAGCTATGCTTTGTTTCATAGTTACTGAATTTAATTGAACGTTGCTGAATTGAATAAACAGCTGAAATGAATTTGTTTCAGAACTTACAGTTTAAATTTTTTAACATGGACACTGTGATTAAACTGAACTGAATCAACATCGCTGAACTAAATCAACACAGCTGAACTGAATCTGATTCAGAATTGATGAATTGCTACATGGACTGCTATTGAACTGTATTGAATCAACATAGTTGAATCACATAAACAGCTGAAATGAATTTCTTTCAGAACTTATGAATTTTGCAATATGGACACTGATTAAACTAAACTGAATCAACATCTCTGAACTAAATTCATTTCAGAGTTGTTGAATTGCTACATGGACTGCTATTAAACTGCAGTTATTAAGTCAAAAATGAGCAGAATAATAACTCATTGTCATTTTAGAGAGGTAGCACTTGAATCTGTCACATACTTCATGCAGTCTCCATCTGTTAATTTCCCTGTTCAGTGTAAAACAGCCTTAAAACAGTTCCTATAAAGCACTATAGAAATAATGCTGGCATGACTTGTATAAAGATCCTGCTATAGTTATGTGACAGCCAGGCAGGCAGACCTCCAATTAAAAATAAAAATACTGTAATTTGAGTTCGTCCTTGTCATTTTGATGATCATCGGGTCTAAAATCCCGATGTCAGAATGCAGCTGGAGATAAAGACACAGCGGAGGACAAAGATTTATCAGTTCTTTAATCCCACGGAGTGTTGAGTTGTGCACAGTGGGACGCTCGATCACAACACAACTCACTGTGACTGAAGACAGGAGACACACTGCATTCATTTACAGAGGAAGTCTAGATCTACTGCTCTATTCTGTAGTCCAGTGCACTGGGTAGCAATTCAAAGTAGTGTTGTCACGATACTGGAATTCGATACCAATCGGTACTAAAATTTTAAAAACGTCAATTTTTTCAGCTGACATTTGAGCGCGTTCTTAAACAGCACTGATTGTGTTCACGTGCTCAACAGAAATGACTGTGATTGGCCGTGAAGGTCATCAGTTCACCGAACTCACCGCTGTTTACTGAGTGAAACCACAGATACAGGGACACTGGAGCGTTTTAAAGCTGTGAAGGTCAGCTGGTCTGTTTATGAGCTGACATATGAGCGATCCACTGATGAATCGACTGGTCTTCACAGCTTTAAAACGCTCCAGTGTTTCAATTTCTAGATATCTGGAATAGAAATGACACCAAACTAGAAATTACACCAAAAACAGTAAGTAAGAAAAACATTTTTTATAGTGTAGTGTCACACGATCCTTAAGGAATCATTTTAACATGCTCCTCTCGAAATTAGTTAATAAAACTTCACTAATAGTATTATTATAATATATTATTTACAGTATATATATAGTATATAAAAAATAATTAATGTTATTTTATTAATTAATACAATTATAATTAATAAATAAATAAAACTAAATAATAAGTAAATAAATAAATAACTCCCTAAGCCTATCACACTGCAAAAAAGTGTTGTTTTTTTACTTAGATTTGTTTGTCTCGTTTCTAGTCCAAATATCAACAAATTCTTAAATCAAGAAGCATTTTCTAGACTAGCAAAACATATTGTCTTGTTTTAAGAAATAATGTCAACATTAAGGAGTTTTTCCTTAAAACAAGCAAAATAATCTGCCAATGGGGTAAGCAGAATAATCTTATGTCAAAAGGAAAAACTCAATTAATTTTGGCGTAATATTTCTAAGAAGGTGGCTCAGTGGTTAGCACTGTCGCCTCACAGCAAGAAGGTCGCTGGTTCGAGCCCCGGCTGGGTCAGTTGGCATTTCTGTGTGGAGTTTGCATGTTCTCCCCGTATTGGCGTGGGTTTCCTCCAGGTGCTCCAGTTTCCCCCACAGTCCAAACACATGCGCTATAGGTGAATTGAATAAAGTAAATTCGCCGTAGTGTATGAGTGTGTGTGTGAATGAGTGTGTATGGGTGTTCCCCAATGATGGGATGCGGCTGGAAGGGCATCCGCTGTATAAAACATATGCTGGAATAGTTGGCGGTTCATTCCGCTGTGGTGACCACTGATAATCAGGGACTAAGGGAATTTAAGAAAGTTAAATCAGAATCAGAATCGGTTTTATTGCCAAGTGTGCTTACACACACAAGGAATTTGTTTTGGCTACAGAAGCATCCAGTGTACATAAAGTGACAAGTGACAACACAAAATAGTGATGGGAAAAATACGACACATTAAACAGAGATGCAGTTAATTAAAAGAGCTGATATTAAAGTTCAAGCTGACTTTAAAGCATATCTGCTGAATAGGCATAATCAAAACAATATCTCCTTTCTGGTTAACGATTACACAACACAAGCAGCACATAAACACAGCATTGCATTGGTGGCATGCTTTAATCGAAGCAGTTGTTCATTTGGCTTCACACAGCATTGTGAAAAAACGCCAGAGCCGTGACTGTATGACACTGAGAAAATAACCTGTGGCTTCACTCTTTCACTCTCACAGTCATTTCAGCGCTAAAGAGAAGGAACGACACTGTGGCTTTATGACCAGAATCCATCATGGTAGAGCAATTAAAGTCCACATAAACAGTAAGTGACCGTGACCGTTTTCCCTATAATGGGCCAAAAAGCAAACTTGATTGAGGGCTGTGGGCCAAATATTTATACCAAACCCGTATATATTAAATTTGTCATGGGCAATTTCCTAATTAATCTGGTAATATTTAAAAATAAAAACGTTGCTTCAAATCATATTAACTAATGCAGTATCATTTGTAACATTTAATAATGAACTTATTACGGTAAAAACAAACAATCCCATTTATAACACAATGGGCCCTATCATACACCCGGCGCAATAAGGCGCAAGACCGATGTGTTGCTATTTTCAGACCAGCGCAGACCACCCTAATGTTCCCACTTTGCGCCGCGTTGTTTAAATAGTAAAACCATTTGCGCCACTTTGTGGACTCCTGGGTGTTCCGGTCTAGAAAAGAGGTGTATTAAGGCGTATTGTTGGCATGTTGCTATTTTGAGGAACTAAAATAGACTGTGCAATAGACCAGCTAAAAAGCAGGTCTAAAGTCCAGCGCAGAGCGCGTTAGTTGTGCGCTCGCTTACACATTGCTTAATACACGCAGGATGTACAGCAACACACAAATATCTTTACAAATGAAAAAGAATTAAAGGATTAAAATATTACAAAAATTATTATTTTCTACATAAATATAAAAATCACTGCCTCCATCCCTTCATCTCGGGGGGCTTTGTTCAGTTTATTTACGACAAATTGCTTTTGTATCATGTTATTATTATTAGCAGTATTATTTATTATATGCATATTTATATTTGTTTTAATAAAAACAAGCTTAGATTTGTCCACCTGTCGGGTTTTGGACCATATGGGGCATAAGAACAGGACGTGTGTTTGGATATAACTCAGTTTTTTTGACCACACTTCGTTATTATTGTTCATTTATTCGTTTGCTGGAAATTAGAATTGAATTTAGAAATAGTTTTGATCAAATCTTTGCGCTTAAACTAAATTAAATATGTAGGCTAATGGATGTCTTCAGTGGAGTGAGTACAACACCATTTCCTTATCCACGAAAGAGAGAAAGAGAAAGTAAAGAGGCCGATTGGAGGAGGCTCGTTCTTTATCCTTGTGCTGCAGATGCTCTGTTTAACTGTTTTCTCACTAGTGAAGCGTTCGGTTTTTCCACTTACAAAGGGAATGGGAGATGAGACTCTGATTGGTTTATTCTCAAAACACATCCAGAACTCATTAAGAGAATAAGCACAACCTTGTTAGACCATGACCCGCGGCACAAACCTTATTTTTCTGTCCTTAAAATAGCAAAAGTGGATTTGGACACGCCCCTTAATGCTTTTGTGCCATGCGCTTTAGACTTTGCGCCTAGATCGTTAAAATAGAGCCCAATGGAGTTGGATGCGAAAAACACTAGTCGAGCTGCTCCTGCCTTTACCTTGATTTGCTCGCAGATATCTTATGCATTGTCCTCTATCTGTCAAGTGACAGTATTTACATTTTAAAAGTCTGATTCATTTACAACATTTAATTGAATCATTTAATTTCAGTTGGCTTTTTTGTAGCTTAGCAATAAAACAAATAAACAAAAGGTTCCGTTAATTTCGAAATGTCGATCTCTGTCAAAGGAATTCGCCCCAACCACCTCCCCATCATTCTCCCTCTCTTTTCAGATGGGATGGCGGGCCAAATTAAAGGTTACCATGGGCCAACTTTGGCCATCTCTGTCCTAGAGAAACGGAAAATTAAATGAGGAAACAGTGGGTGTGGCTTGTTTTTTTCTACTGCGAGCTGATTGGATGTAGTAAAGTAGGCCTTTCATTCAGAAATATGGGGAAAAGGGTTTGGGGAGAGTTATTACAACGTAACAGACTCCTCCTCCTCACCATTTCTGTTTGTTGTCAAAACTGACAGTTGGAGGGGTGTGGTTAAGTTTGTTAGCCACGCCCAATACCTCAGACAGACGTAATCTGAGAAGCAGGAAGTGTATTTTCAGATTTCAATTAAAGATTACAAGAGCAAACTATTTTTTTTTTCTTAATGACATGCACAGATGAACTGTTCACCACAAAACTAGCAATGTGAGCTAACGAAATCAATATGGCTAGTTTTGATTTCATGTGTACTTTAAACAGCAAGTGTTGGCTTGAATGTGAACTCGAGGGGTGTGGTATTTCACTCGTTGCCATCAACGCCGCAAAATATGACATTTGAGGAGCGCCGTGTGAACATGTGCTGGAGATACACACACGCTGTGTTTGTGTGTAATGCCTTCATAATGAGGATTCCTCAGCTGTCCAAACACAAGCAGGTTGACTGCTCAAATTATAGATGCAATGGTCTCGGGATGACGCTCATTAAAATGCTAGTTTTCTATTTTTAAATGTTTATTATTTTAAACATAAAACAGTAGCAGAGTCACCAAGTAAACGAGCAGGTCACATGGGCTTTCGGAAAATTTCAGTCATTCAAAACAGTCTGAGGGCGAAACAGTGGCTTAGTGGTTAGCACTGTCGCCTCACAGCAAAAAGGTCACTGTTTCAAGTCCCGGCTGGGCCAGTTGGCGTTTCTGTGTGGAGTTTGCATGTTCTCCCCATGTTGGCGTGGGTTTCCTCCGAGTGCTCCGGTTTCCCCCACAGTCCAAAGACATGCGGTATAGGTGAATTGAATAAGCTAAATTGGCCATAGAGTATGTGTGTGAATGTGAGAGTGTATGGGTGTTTCCCAGTACTGGGTTGCGTACTGGGTTGCGGCTGCGTAAAATATATGCCGGAATAGTTGGCGGTTTATTCCACTGTGGCGACCTCTGAAATAAAGACTAAGGAAAATGAAAGAATGAATGAAAACAGTCTGAAAAGTTGTGCATGACAGTAGGTGCGTCCCAAATCACATACTACGCCATTTAGTGCGCTTTAAATATCTGGATGATGCACTTCATGCACTTAATGATCACAGCTGTGCTCACGTAGCAGAAGGGGAGGAGCTATCAAGGGATGTGGTTGGATTATTTATTTCGGATTGTGCAAGCAAAATTGAGCAAACATGAGCCTCAGGGGCGGAGCGGGGGAGTGGCTTCTGGGGGTTCAGCCCCGAATGTTTTTTCAAACGCCCCAAATCTTTTGGGTTTCTTAATTTTTGTCAAAACGTAGTTTTTCAGCATATTATGCAGAAATATTTAAATCAGTTCAATATTGATTTCCTACAAGATCGATAAAACAATATCAGCTGGGCTTTCGGTATCTCTTTGTTATTTATATTAGAGTTTTTAACGGAGACAGCCCCACAGCAGTAATCGCTTTCTCTCTCTCCTCTCTGAGAGCGAGTTTACATCACACACAGTGGTCCTGCGATTACAGGCCAATTTCAAATCTCCCTTTCATTGGCAAAATCATAGAAAAAGTAGTTTTTAACCAGGTTAACACGTTCTTAAGCTCCAAGGGATGTTTAGACAACTTTCAATCTGGTTTCAGAGCACATCATAGTACAGAGAGTGCCCTTATAAAGATAATCAATGATATTCGCCTAAATACAGATTCAGGCAAACTAACAGTGCTGGTATTGCTTGATCTCAGTGCTGCGTTTGACACTGTCGATCACAGCATACTTCTGGATAGGCTGGAAAACTGGGTTGGGCTGTCTGGGATGGTCCTCAAATGGTTCAGTTCTTACCTTGAAGGGAGAGGTTACTATGTCAGTATAGGTGACCATAGGTCGAGGTGGACACCCATGACATGTGGAGTCCCACAAGGTTCAATTCTGGCACCTCTCCTGTTCAACCTTTATATGCTCCCACTAAGCCAAATAATGAAAAAGAACCAAATCTCCTACCACAGCTATGCTGATGACACTCAGATCTACCTAACATTACTGCCTAATGACTTCAGCCCCATTGACACCCTCTGCCAATGCATTGATGAAATGAACAGTGTGTGACAAAACTTTCTTCAGCTATACAAAGAGAAAACTGAAGTCATTGCGTTTGGGAACAGAGATGAGGTTCTCAAGGTGAATGCGTACCTTGGCTCTAAGGGTCAAACAACAAAAAATAAGGTCAAGAATCTTGGTGTGATTCTGGAGTCAGATATAAGTTTCAGTAGTCATATCAAAGCAGTAACTAAATCCGCATACTATCATCTCAAAAACATTGCAAGAATTAGATGCTTTGTTTCCAGTGAAGACTTAGAGAAACTTGTTCATGCTTTTATCACCAGCAGAGTGGATTACTGTAATGGACTCCTCACTGGCCTTCCCAAAAAGACAGTCAGACAGTTGCAGCTCATCCAGAACGCTGCTGCCAGGATTCTGACAAGAACCAGAAAATCAGAGCACATCACACCTGTCCTCAGGTCTTTACACTGGCTCCCAGTCACATTCAGAATAGATTTTAAAGTATTACTACTTGTCTATAAATCACTAAATGGCCTAGGACCTCAATACATCACAGATATGCTCACTGAATACAAACCTAATAGATCACTCAGATCTTTAGGATCATATAAATTAGAAATTCCAAGGGTTCAGTCAAAGCAGGGTGAATCGGCCTTCAGCTACTACGCCCCCTGCCGCTGGAATCAGCTTCCAGAAATGATCAGATGTGCTCCAACATTAGGTACATTCAAATCCAGACTTAAAACACATCTGTTTAGCTGTGCCTTTACTGAATGAGCACTGTGCTACGTCCGACAGATTGCACTACTATGTCTTTCTTTTCTTTTTCATTTCTTTTATAACCTGTTTCAACACCTGTTTTTATCTGTTTTTTACTATTATTATTTTTAAATTTTATTTTAATACTTGTCTCTTTTTTTTCCTGTTTATGTCATCTGTTTTTATATTTATACTTGTCTCTTTTATTCTTGTTTATGTAAAGCACTTTGAATTGCCACTGTGTATGAAATGTGCTATATAAATAAACTTGCCTTGCCTTGCATAGCCACGCCTCCTGTCAATCGCTCAACGCTACATAGCCACGCCTCCTGTCAATCACTCCACGCAGCACTCGTCTCATCGCCGCACCACAATTGTACAATTGTTTTTGTTTGTTACCAGCTTTAATTTTATATTAAATTTAGCTTGTTGAAAATTCTGAGGAGAACGTTGGGCTGCTATTGTAAATAACTACACACACAACAAAAGCCAGGCTATTGTTTTGGTTCGTTAAATATTTACCTCAGATATTCGTTGACAGTTCCGTGCGATTTGACGAGATACTACACGCACAGGCTGTTCTGATTAGCTGTGAATTTTGATTCATTTATTCAGGCCGAGATGTAGCTAAAAAGTTAGTCTGATAGCTACTGTTATGTTATGCTTGGTAGTTGTTACATGTCAGGTGTGTCTGTGTTGTGCTTTGTTCTAGATATAGGTTGTTTTCAATCACGTGGTTCTGATGACACGCAAAATTCAGATGGAGGGCAGGAAGTAAAAAACTGAATGGCAGACATAGAGGAAAGTCCGTATTTTTGCGATTTATACCATATTTCAAAGAAGATATAATAGAAAATAACCACATATGTTGGGCATGATCCTTATATCATGAAGAGAGCCGAGTTTTCTACTAAACTAAAATATATTTGCCTGTCATTGATGCGGTACATAGTGTAAAATTATGTTACATGAAAAATATTATAGTAAATACTATAGTGTTTGGAAGCATACTATAGATAATTACTTGAATTAAACTGTCGTAGTAATTATATTGTTGCTGTGGTACAACGCAAGTGTAGTAATAAACAAATTACTCAATAGGCTTCAGTTTTCTACGCTATAATCACAATGCACCACAGTTTACACTAACGTTACAGTATTTATTACAGTTTATCAGTTTACTATGCTACAGTATTCGGTAGCATTCATCAACAAAGAGTTGTACACATTAGACACTACTATGTGGTTCAAAAACATGTTTATTATAAATTACTATCGTTTTTTCCCCATGCGGATATTGTAAGGGGGAAAAAGTGCTCCACAATAATAACCGTCTAGTTTTGTCGCAAGGGTTGGATTTCTTTTTTTGCTCTGTCGATGAACTTAACCATCAACCAACATTCACCACTGCTGCGCATCTCGATGTTCACATTACAGTTGTTATATACTCTCCTAGATTTTGTATAATTGTGTTGGTGTTTGTATCTGATTTTTTTTATATAACACATTAACATATTTATACACATAGCTAGGCCTGTATATAATCTTTATTGGTGCTGTCAAATGACTTATCGCATTCAAAAAAGTTTGTACACATGGATGTATTGAAAAAATGTTTATTGCATGCCGCGTTTTCTTTCGCCAGTTTCTTGAACTTTCCTCCCTTTATGAGCAAAAACTTTTGGAAGTCCATAAAAGCTGTTTGGCATTTCTTATTTTGGGCGATTTAAACAATTATAAATAACATAAAACAGAAATATTTTGATGTTCTGATAGCAATTCCTATGTAGAAGAACCACTTCCTGCCCTCCATCTGAATTTCGCACGTCATCAATGGCGTCATGTGAAAACAACCTATTGCCATTGTGTTGTGTCATGTGATTTCCCATGTGCCGTGCTCCATGTGCTTTCTGTTTGCGTCATGTGATTCCTTTGTTCTGTTTTCCCGCTGTGTGTTAATGTTCCTTATCTCCACCTGTGTCTCACCCCTGTATGTATTCAGTTTAATCATGTCTTGTCTATTTATACCCAAGTGTGTCTTTCATTCGTTGTCCAGTATTGTATTGTCAAAACCCCTTGTCATACCAGCGTTTTCCTGTTCCAGTGCCTTTTGTAAGTGTTGTTTTGTTAATAAATAGGTGTTCTTTTGGATAATTCCTGTGATCCGTGCGTTTGTGAGTGAACCTCCTGTGACAGTAGGCTAATTAATATTTTTTATTCAAATATTTTGCTGAAAAATTGTATTCTAATCCATGATACCCTAAATGAACAGGCTTTTAAAGGTAAAGCGGGGGTGTGGGGGAGGGGGTGTAGTAACCAACTACATTTGGGCTAAGCCCCGAATGTTTATAATGTCCAGCTCCGCCCCTGCTCCAGACAATGAATGAATTGTACTCAGGATATACATTACTATTAGGTAGTTTGGTCATTTATTTCACTCATTTGCCAACCGTTAAACGTTGTCAGGGAAATGGTTTGAATTTCTGTTTCGTTAAAAAATGTTAGTGTTCCATTTGGGACGACACTAAACTCTACACTACATAGTTGAGTGTACATAGTGCATAGTTGAGTACAAGAGCATAAGTGCATACTGTAAAAGTCACCATTTGGGACGCAACTAGTGTCTCTCAAAACTATTGTTATGCGTTACTAGGAAGTTGCCCTGTTTGCCTAATTAACAAATTTCAGCTGTTTCAAAATGCAGCTGCTAGAGTGCTTTCTAGAACAAAGAAATATGATCATATTACTCCAGTTCTTTCATCATTGCATTGGCTCCCTATTAAATATCGTATAAATTTAAAAAAAATATTGACTACCTACAAAACCCTGAACGGCTTACGTTATGTTAGTCTGTTTTTCATTATCCGAGGTCTCCATAATCCTGGACCAGGCCGTATCCTGAGCTGATGCTGTGGTGGTCATGGAGGAGTGGAGAGCATGAGACTGGTTCCTGAAAGACCCCAGTGACAGACGAGTCTTCGCACTGATCCCGTGGGCCAGCCTGAACACCCGCCGGTGACCTACTCACACCTGCAGCTTCTCCACGATGGACGTCCAGCGTTCTCCAGCCCTGGCGCCTAGACTGCAGCTCTGCACAGGAAGTTTGGCCAGAGGAGAAACGGTCGTGCCCAACTGAGCCTGGTTTCTCTCAAGGTTTTTTTTTTTCTTCACTTTCGTCAATCGGTGAAGTTTTGTTCCTCTCCACTGTCGCCACTGGCTTGCTTGGTTTGGGACTTGTGGAGCTGCGCATCGATGGATTTGCTCTTCAGTGTTTAAACTTTCAGCAGTGAAAATTAAACCACACTGAACTGAACTAAACTGAACTTCAACTCTGAAACTTCACTGACACTGTTTCAATTTGCTAGAACTTCTATGTTAAACTGCTTTGACACAATCTACATTGTAAAAACGCTACAGAAATAGAAATAAAGATGAATAAAGATTAAATGAAAGATTCGGCTCCGAATTGCCTTAACCATTTATCATATTTTCGACCCTTTTGTCTGCTACTGATCAATGTCAACAAGATCAAAGTAACACATTTGCATATTCCCACAGTAATAACCAGTCACCACATGACTATAGAATATGTGCACATTGTATAATTATCTGCAAATAGCCTAGTTTTTCTAAACAGTTCAGTGGTTCTGTTCCATTTCTTTACATTTTATAACACAAAGTTGCCCATTCAAGACATGGTTATGGCTTTGCATACACTTGCATATATTTCTTGCATTATGAATGCAATGACCTTGCTAAAATGTGCTAATGTAGGTCTCTTTTTGTCACATCAAAAATAAATATTTAAGTCTTCCTATCCCCAAACTTGTGAATGTAGTGTATATAACCATAAGTATAAAAAAACAGGCAATAATCTAAGCAACTTGTAATTATTAAGTGCTTTGATTGAATGGTAAAAGTGTCTCTTTACTTACATGCATTAATGAATACATCAGAAATAATGCAGGGATGTGCATTAAGAAAGAAAATCAACAATTTTAATACTGACTTATACTTGCATATATTACAGACATCATAAATGCAATGACCTTGATATGAGATTAAATAATGTGCTAATGTTCTTATGCTCATTAAAATGCATTAAGGATGATTTAAATATGCACTATTTATGGTACATAAAGTGGAGATACTCAACAGTGGCCAGTAACTGCAATTTTTCTTTTTTTATGACTGAAAACCACTTAAATAAATACTTGCAGGAAGTTTACATCATTTTTATTTGATTTAATATACTGTACATACACTCACCTCCACAGGGAGCTTTTCAAGACACTTTCCAAAAAATTAATTTGCAGTATTATGATGATTTCTGAGATTCAGACTCTTCACTCAAAAAAACATCACACATATCCTCCAGAGAACACAATCCTAGAATGCACTGCCACAAACCAACTTTAAATCACAAGCTGTTCTTTCCACTCCAAACCAAGAGAAAAGCTAATTAAAAATATGCTTACAGACGAATTTAACTTACAAACACTCTGAAAATATTTTAAAGTATATTTTTGGGAGTTATGCTAGTTAATGTGACTGACAATAATATTTTAGTTTACTATTAGATTATGAATTAAGCAAACAATATATATTACTCATGGTTAGTTGTTTGATGCATTAACAAATATGAACTAATAGACATGTCAAGTAAATGTACCCATTTTTTAAAGCTTAACCAACATTATAATATGTTTGTATATTTACAATTGCATAATATTTCTTAAAACCAATTCATATCAAAATCTCATTAAGTTTGCATTGTAAAACATATTTTACACGGACATAACCTAATATATTAATGTTTAGTTAATATATGATGTTAATGACTTTGAATATTCGATTAAAAGCTTAAGTTAATATTATATTATTACATTAAGGTTATATATATATATATATATATATATATATATATATATATATATATATACATAAATACATACACACTCACTGGCCACTTTATTAGGTACACCTTACTAGTACTGGGTTGGACTAGTAATGGGTTTTGCCTTCAGAAATGCCTTAATCCTTCATGGCACAGATTCAACAAGGTACTGAAAACATTCCTCAGAGATTTTGGTCCATATTGACATGATAGCGTCACGCAGTTGCTGCAGATTTTTCGGCTGCACATCCATGATGCAAATCTCCCGTTTCACCACATCCCAAAGGTGCTCTATTGGATTGAGATCTGGTGACTGTGGAGGCCATTTGAGTACAGTGAACTCATTGTCATGTTCAAGAAACCAGTCTGAGATGATTCGTGCTTTATGACATGGTGTGTTATCCTGCTGGAAGTAGCCATCAGAAGATGGGTACACTGTGGTCATAAAGGGATGAACATGGTCAGCAACAATACTCAGGTAGGCTGTGGTGTTGACACAATGCTCAATTGGTACTAATGGGCCCAAAGTGTGCTAAGAAAATATACTATTTTCTCTTTTTCAGACCATTCTCTGTAAACCCTAGAGATGGTTGTGCGTGAAAATCTCAGTAGATCAGCAGTTTCTGAAATACTCAGACCAGCCTGTCTGGCACCAACAACCATGCCACATTCAAAGTCACTTAAATCACCTTTCTTCCCCATTCTGATGCTCAGTTTGAACTGCAGCAGATCGTCTTGACCATGTCTACATGCCTAAAAGCATTAAGTTGCTGCCATGTGATTGGCTGATTAGAAATTTGCGTTGACGAGCAGTGGGCAGGTGTACCTAATAAAGTGGCCGGTGAGTGTATTCATTCACTCATTCATTTTCTTTTTGGCTTAGTCTCTTTATTAATCTGGGGTTGCCACAGCGGAACGAACCGCCAACTTATCCAGCATGTGTTTGGACTGTGGGGGAAACCGGAGCACCCGGAGGAAACCCACGCGAACACGGGGAGAACACGCAAACTTCACACAGGAATGCCAACTGACCCAGCCGAGGCTCGAACCAGCGACCTTCTTGCTGTGAGGTGATCGTGCTACCCACTGCGCCACCGTGACACCCCCGGTGAGTGTATTTATAATGCAATTAATATTATATTAATAATAGTTTATTATTTAATATTATATTAATATATTAATTATTGAATCATATATTTAATGCTTAAAAATACACTACAATAGCACAACAAAACAGTAAGAATATACTTCATCAGTTATATCTATTGCTTTTATCCGTTTTATCTTTTCGGCTGTCTATTATTTATGCTCATTAGTCTTCAAATCCTCTGTAAACACTGCGGGTGTTGTGAAGGTTTCAGGACATGCAGCTTTTCATCTCACCAAGCTCCCAAAAAAACAGTTCACAGGTCATCACTTCAAGTCATTTCCGTTTTGATGTGACCAGTCAGACAAGACACTCAGAGTTTTCAAACACATCCATAAAACCAGAGAGAGTCATGAGGAGGAGCAGTGGATGAGCAGATTCTGACTAAACACATCACAGTCAATGAGCAGATGTCGAGATCATCACTGTCAAAGTGTGTGCTGTAAATGAGCAGTCACTGTCTAACAAACCACACACACTTCTGTCAGTCACACACACATATACACACACACAGTTTTCAGTTGTCTACAGAACAAAGCACTGTTGTCCAATAACTTGCCTAGTTAACCTAATTAACCTAGTTAAGCTTTTAAATGTCACTTTAAGCTGAATACTAGTATCTTGAACAATAACTATCACAGCATATTCATTCATTCATTCATTTTCTTTTTCAGCTTAGTCCCTTTATTAATCTGGGGTCGCCACAGCGGAATGAACCACCAACTTATCCAGCATATGTTTCACGCATCTGATGCCCTTCCAGCTGCAACCCATCACTGGGAAACACCCATACATTCCCATTCACACACATACACTACGGACAATTTAGCTTAGCCAATTCACCTATAGCGCATGTGTTTGGACTTGTGGAGGAAACCGGAGCACCCGGAGGAAACCCACGCCAACATGGGGAGAACATGCAAACTCCACACAGAAATGCCAACTGAACCAGCCGGGGCTCGAACCAGCGACCTTCTTGCTATGAGGCGATTATATACAGCTATAAAAACTATTTCCTTCCATAGATGCATGCATGCTGCCTGTGTGTTTTTGAAGCATTTTCCTCATTTAAAACATAAAAAATGTTTACAGATTTATTTTTTTCTGCTCCTATTAATTCTGTGGTGAGTTGTTTTGGAAAATATAAACTGATATTTTGATATAATGTTAAAGGTGCAGTATGTAAGTTAGACACCCAGTGGTTGAACTAGGTATTGCATTCCTGGATCAAAACACATTTTCACTTCGCCCCTCTTCTGACGACTCCATGCAAGTGCAGGTTGCCAGATTGACAACACCAACAGAAGCGTGCCTGACTATCGAGCCTAAAGGCTGGTTTAAGGCTGATTTAAACTGTTTTCTAACTAATAGCAACGGCACGCAATAGAAGAAATATTTTCCACATTAAAAAGGAGTTTTTGTCCTAACCAACACCTGAAATTTATATTTTAGAAACGGCTTCTGTTTCTTGCAGCTGATCAACAGAGAACTGACAATGATCATCTCAGGTACACCTCATGTGCTTTATTCAGTGTTAAATGCTAATAATGTTTGGATGCCATTTTACATGACATTTATTGCCATACTACTGAAAGCAGCAGCAGATAGTTCACCTCAGATCTTGACAATAAAATAAACCATTTCAAATTGAACTTTAGAACTGTGACTAAGTGCAAACCAACACATATCAGTGATTCAGCATCTACATTTAATAATGTTAAAGAGATTTAATGTGTATTAATTAGAGTATAAACCTTACCATTTCGTTGGAGTGCAGTGAGTGCACTATTCTGTGCTTCTGAATGGCTGTATTTAAATTTCTGTGGTGTTTCGTCTGGTGCAAACAGCCAAATTGCTTACCACTGCAAATCTACTCAGCATGTTGTTAGGACAAGAGGTTACAATGTAACCTGCTCACCTAATGTTTACGTTTGTGATATTTATATTATTTGCCAATTAATAACCACCTCATTTGGAACTCTGAATCTGTGTCTCATTTTGGAGGCTGGTACTGTCCTCCAGAGGTTGCATTTTTGGTCGCAGACGCGTATGAGAGCCATCATGACTGAATCAAATAATCTGTTTTCCAGCAAGGCAACCTGGGGTGCTGAAATATAATAGGCTAAACTGGCATTGGGCAGGTTAAAGGGACCAAAATAAATACACCCGTTCCGGCACGTAACACATCTTCAAAGCAGAATATCTGACTTCAGCATTAATTTTCAGATAAACAAGAATGTTCACTTGGCATGTTTCTTAAACATCTACTAACATATTATGGCATTTTTATGCTTTAGAAGAGTCAAAAACTTACAGCACCTTTAACATATACTTTCTCTGTGTATTTATGTTTCAAGATTTTACTGCAAATGTCACATAAATAACGCTGGAATTGCTCTTTTGTTAGAACAGGGTGCTACTATATTCCGCCTTCTCAACCGTCTTCTTAAAGTGAGCATCTGTGTCATGACCTCTGTGTAACTATTCACATATTAATCCAGCTCTTCCTGAACACACTCCTCCATTCACACACAGCGCAGCAGGACTGAATGTTACCTCTCCACATTGTCCAGGTTTCCAGCCGCTCCGAGTCCTCCAATGGCGTAGAGTTTGCCATCATAAACCACACTGTTGTGTCTGCAGCGCGAGACCGTCATCCGAGACACCAGATTCCAGTTATCCAGCAGAGACATGTAGCACCAGACGTCTGCCAGCGTCACGCCAGACTCCACACCACCTGAAGAGCAGACAGACGAGCACAATTTACACACACCTATATTAACACGCATCTGATCAAAACACACACACTAGGGCTGCACAATATGTCATTTCAGCATCGATATCGCAATGTGTGCATCTGCAATAGTTACATCGCAAGATATGCAATGTTGAGTCTGGATTATAGTTGACCAGGAGCTACAGAATTGTATTTAAAAGGGCATCTATTTTACCCCTTTTTTTTTATTTAAGATAAGTCTTTTGTGTCTCCAGAATGTGTCTGTAAAGTTTCAGCTCAAAACACCCATCAGATTATTTATTATACCTTTCAGAATATTGAAATTTTCAGCTCTGAGCACATTGTAGCTGTTTTTGTTGCCAGTTTGTTGCCAAAAATAATAACTTGACTTCCAGTTGATCATTTGGAAAAGTGGCAGAAGGTTGATTTTTCCCATGAATCATCTGTTGAACTGCATCCCAATCATCACAAATACTGCAGAAGACCTACTGGAACCCGCATGGACCCAAGATTCTCACAGAATCAGTCAAGTTTGGTGAAGGAAAAATCATGGTTTGGGGTTACATTCAGTATGGGGACGTGCGAGAGATCTGCAGAGTGGATGGCAACATCAACAGCCTGAGGTATCAAGACATTTGTGCTGCCCATTACATTACAAACCACAACAGAGGGCAAATTCTTCAGCAGGATAGCGCTCCTTCTCATACTTCAGCCTCCATATCAAAGTTCCTGAAAGCAAAGAAGGTCAAGATGCTCCAGGATTGGCCAGCCCAGTCACCAGACATGAACATTATTGAGCATGTCTGGGGTAAGATGAAGGAGGAGGCATTGAAGATGAATCCAAAGAATCTTGATGAACTCTGGGAGTCCTGCAAGAACGCTTTCTTTGCCATTCCAGATGACTTTACTAATAAGTTCTTTGAGTCATTGCAGAGATGTATGGATGCAGTCCTCCAAGCTCATGGGAGTCATACACAATATTCATTCTTTTTCCACTGCAGCATGACTTTATATTCCATACTGGACATTATTTCTGTTAAGTGACAAGACTTTTGTCTAAGCAAAGTCAGACCTTACTGTCCTAATTAAATCATTAAAAATCAAGCCATGATCATATTTTATTTTGGTCAAATAAGCGTAATCTAGAGGCCTTTGCCTTTCATATAAGCCACTTCTGACACCAAATGATCAACTAGAAGTCAAGTTATTATTTGTTGTTCCTAAAACCTGGATAGGCGACAAGACTCTTGTCAGGTAGTGTATATTTTACATTTGCATTGGGAAACTGAAGAAAAAAAGAAGATGAGAAGCTTTCTCATGCACATGTGTAAGTCTTTTTTTTTTTTTTCAATGTCCCTTTAGGGGCACCCCAAAAAATTGCAAAAAATAATTTCATCCATACCAGATAATAAAATATGGCTGTTACACACCATCTACTAATATACGATATTCACGAACAAATTCCATCTTAAAAAACATCGCCAATCCTGCATCAGTGATTTCACCATTCTCTATTTTTATGATATTTAGCATCATAAATTGACACACAGTCAGTGGTAAAGACAACCATCTGCTTTCCCATCATCCCTCAGTGCGCAGCGCTAAATATAAAGCCAGACACCCGTGGGACGCCAGCAAACGGCGAGTGACACGCTGTCGCTCCGCTCACCTGACAGGTAGATATTATCCCCCGCCGAGACCACCGAGAAGAACTCGCGGTTGTAGAAGGGCAGGCTGGCCAGCGGGTACCACTTGTTGTTCTGAGGGTTGAAGCAGGTGACGGCTGTCAGAGAGCGATGGTTCATCCCCACCACCTGCCGACCGCCCACCAGCACAATCACCTCCGCCACACCTGCACACACACACAAATTCACATATTGGGTTTCAAATGGTGGAGACTTTATACTGTACCAAATTAACTTTTTCTTGAACTCAAATCTACCCCTAAACCCCTTACAGTTTTTTTTTTCCAGATAATCATTCATTCATTCATTCATTCATTCATTCATTCATTCATTCATTCATTTTCCATTGGCTTGGTCCTTGATTTATCAGGGGTTGACACAGCAGAATGAACCACCAACTACTCTGGCTACTCTGGACCCCAGTACTGGGAAACAGATCAACATAATTTAATATTTGCAATTATTTTCCACTGCCAATATAAAAAAAAAAATAGGCTTTATTATCCTTGTGGGGACAGTAACACACACAGACATACACAACACAGACATGAATGCACTCACACAGCACACACATAAACTGTATGCACTGTACATGAACATACATGAACTCACACAACACACACGCATACACGCATACACCCACAAGCACACACATACACATGCAAGCTTACACAAAACACATACACATGCCAGCATACCAGCACAAATGCACACACACACGCACACACACAAGGAAACAACATACACAAACACACATGCACGCACACAAGGACACAACACAAGCATACACAAACCCCCACGCTGAGGTTTTATGGTGTCTTCACCATATTGTCAAGCTGCTTTGACAATCCACATTGTAAAACAGGTTATAGATATAAAGATGAATTGAACTGAATATTTTTATACTGTACACACTGTATAGAACATCCTCTTCCTCCAAATCTACCCCTAAGCCAACCCTGAAAGAAAACATTATAGAGTTGAACATTTTCTAAATATTTTATTCTGTATGATTTAGAAGCTTGTTAACCCATGGAGACCTTAATTAAGTCCCCACAAGGCTGTGTGCCTTCAGGTTTAAGGATATAAAAGAAATAACACACGTTGGGTTGTCATATTTTATGGGGACTTCCCATAGGCATAACAATTTGTTTCATTCCCAAGTTACCATTACCCTAAACCTACCCCTAAAGACAACTGTCCGCATTTTTTACATTTTCAAAATACTTAATTCTGAATGATGTATGAATCGCTTTCTCTTAGAGACCAAGACATATGTCATTACTGTACATTTTACCAGGGACGAGGTCAGACATTTTAAAATGGGTTGACCTTGAATTAAAATTTTTGTGTTAACTAACACTCTACAGACACAGTACATAATTTTGTCTACTAGAGGGCGTGTATTCAAGTCAAGTAAAGTTTATTTATATAGCGCTTTTCACAATGTAGATTGTGTCAAAGCAGCTTAACATAGTTCTAGTATTCACAACAAACAAACGCATATTTTGATGACGGCATGACTGAGTGTGGAATCATGGGAGTTGTGGTCTTCGTTACATAAGAACAGGACGTGTGTTTGGATATAACTCATTTTTTTGACCACACTTCGTTATTATTGTTCATTTATTCGTTTGCTAGAAATTAGAACTGAATTTAGAAATAGTTTTGAAACAAATCTTTGTGCTTAACAAACAAAAATAAATATGTAGGCTAATGGATGTCTTCAGTGAAGTGCGTACAACACCGTTTTCTTATCCACGAAAGTAAAGGAGTAAAGTAAAGAGTAAAAGTAAAGTAAAGAGAAAGAGGCCAAATGGAGGAGGCTCGTTCTTTATCCTCGCGCTGCAGATGCTCTGTTTAACTGTTTTCTCACTAGTGAAGCGTTCAGTTTTTCCTTTTACAAAGTCCGCCATGTAAATAGCAAATGTGCCATGGCACGACACAACTGACTCTTAAAGGGAATGGGAGATGAGACTCTGATTGGTTTAATGCACGTTATGCTCAAAACACACCCATAACATTAAGAGAATAAGCACAACCCTGTTAGACCATGTGTCAGGGCGCAGACCGTATTTTTTCATCCTTAAAATAGCAAAAGTGGACTCAGACATGCCCTTAATGCTTTTGCAACATGCGCTTTAGACTTTGCACCTAGATCGTTAAAATAGAGACCCAATGTGTTTTAGGTCATTATCAATGCACTGTCACTTTAATTGAGCTTGAGCGAGAGCAGCACAGCAAAAATAGACCCAGCGCCGAAATGATCGTGGCACTGCTGCTTCAGTGCCACTCACGCTCCGCACTGACACGCTGCTTCTGCGTGCGGTATGAAAGCTCTAATCTGCTAACATGGAAACTGGAAAAAAAAAAATGCGCTGCTTGCAGGCATAATAAAACACACAACATAAAAACCAAAGCAGAAATTGACACACAGCACACACTCCATTAAAATAGATGATTTATCTGGATTTGAATGATTCTTCCAAACACTTGGGATAATGTAAGTACATAAGTCAGCAAAATATATAACACTCTTCTAATGATTTTTGGATAACATTTTAACAGATCCATATGATTATTACTGGCATCATGGTGGCACAGTGGGTAGCACGATTGCCTCACAGCAAGAAGGTTGCTGGTTCGAGCCCCGGCTGGGTCAGTTGACGTTTCTGTGTGGAGTTTGCTCCCCATGTTGGCGTGGGTTTCCTCCGGGTGCTCCGGTTTCCCCTACAGTCCAAAGACATGCGCTATAGGTGAATTGAATAAACTAAATTGGCCGTAGTGTATGTGTGTGAATGCAAGAGTGTATGGGTGTTTCCCAGTGTTGGGTTGCGGCTGGAAGGGCATCTGCTGTGTAAAACATGTGCTGGATAAGTTGGTGGTTCATTCTGCTGTGGCGACCCCTGATTAATAAAGGGACTAAGCCGAAAAGAAAATGAATGAATGAATAATGATAAACTTGTCAAAATCAAGTCTTACTGGAGTCGACTGCACTGAAGCAGTGGTGAACCGTGTGTGTTTTCAATATGCAAGTTCAACAAAACAGTATATTTAGTGGAGCACTTTTTGTTCACAGTGAAATTATCCACAAACAGAAGCTGTTTTCTGATCAATTATGAATGTGTTTTCCTCTCGACAGCACATGAAGCCTCCACGCTGACTGCTTGTACCACATTACGGCCCTTTCATACTGTAATTTGTTTACTTTGACACACAATCACACACACACATGAAAAGACAAAAGAAAATGGAAATGGGAACATGGCAAAGAGGTAGAGAGAAAGCGTTTCAGACATAAAAAAGGGGTGTAACAAGAAAAAAAATAGCCGCTGAGTCAATAAAAGAAGGAGAAATGAGACAATTTTGGGGAGATAACACTGCCTGCTAGAAATGAGTGACAGAAATGATCCAGAGCACTATCAGCAAAGTTTGCCTTTACAAAAATACCCAAAGTGCACCTCTATTTAAAGAATAGAGCAAATTCAGTGGCACACACACACACCAAAAAGGCTTCAGGCTTCGTTATTTTGTGAAAGCTGAAAGTTCCCAACACAATCTTTTCATGCAAATTATAATTCATGACATTGTCTTGCAAATAATAAATATATAAAGAAACAGTGAATCGGGGCAGAAGGGGTCAGGCCTCTGCAACGGAAGAAAATTAAATGTCATTGTTCACTTTTTAAAGACGAGAATTAAAAAAGAAGAGAAATACTTTTGCCTGTGATCATCTCAGAAGACGTTTATTGTCTCTGTGTAATTATTTTAAATTTAGCGCATTAAAAACTCATAGCACATAGACTTTCTTAACACATGACCGTGGACTTACTGTGAATGCAATTGAAATGGCATCAATTTCTCATCTCTGAAATGACGTTGCTTTTTCTGTCACATCACAAATGTGAATTATTTAAGTCCACATTACAATCAGCAGTTCTGCCCTTTCCTTGTTTTAGTACCTGATTTCCTGAAACTATTACATGTTTAATATCACAAATAAACAAAAAAACAAACAAACAAATAAATAAAATAAGTTTGAATGCATTAAAATCTACAATAAAAATGTATAATATTTCAATTATTATTAATGATACATTATTATTATTAGTTTTTTACATTTCTTCAACTTAAATATCTTATATATATGCATACACACTCACCGGCCACTTTAATAGACCTGTGTCCAACTGCTCGTTAACGCAAATTTCTAATCAGCCAATCACATGGCAGCAACTCAATGCATTTAGGCATGTAGACATGGTCAAGACGATCTGCTGCAGTTCAAACCGAGCATCAGAATGGGGAAGAAAGGTGATTTAAGTGACTTTGAATGTGGCATGGTTGTTGGTGCCAGACGGGCTGGTCTGAGTATTTCAGAAACTGCTGATCTACTGGGCACCATCTCTGAACGCACAACACGTCCAACCTTGAGGCTTTATGACCACAGTGTACCCATCTTCTGATGGCTACTTCCAGCAG
>CAIGQV010017386.1:29445956-29461669 GCA_903798115.1 Danio jaintianensis
GCTTTTAACATAATATTTTGAGCTCTGAAAGAACTGTAAAGGAAGTTTGCTCAAGGTTTTTAAAGCATACATTATTCAAAGCAGATTTATGAAGCATTACTGAAGCGTATTACAGGAAGATGCTTTAAAAGGAGTACACTTAACACTCTATTCACCAGAGTAAAGCTCAAAGAAATGAAACGCAGAGAGAGAGTAAGAGAAAAGGAAATTAAATGCAAAAAATAAATTCAGGAAAATTGTGTAGCGGCACAAGTCTTGATACACTCCAAACACTGCACACTATAATACAGCATATATACATTGATTATATATATTAGCATCAGAACTCAGGAAGTTGTGTACAATTTTTCATTACAAAATTTTTCATATTCTTAGATTTTATGAATGCTCAACGACATGAAATGGCTTTTAAAATAATATTTAAAAATTCCAAACAACTGCAAGGGAAGTTTGCTCAAAGTTTTTAAAGCATTAATTATTGACAGGAAGACTTAACTCGATAGTAAAGATGCTTGAAATTCATTCATTCATTCATTTTTCATTTGGCTTCAGTCTCTATTTCAGTGGTCGCCACAGCGGAATGAACTGCCAACTATTCCAGCTTATGTTTTACACAACGGATGCCCTTCCGGCTGCAACCCTGTACTGCGAAACACCCATACACTCTCATTCACACACATACACATACATTACAGCCAATGAAGTTCATCCAATTCACCTATAGCGCATGTGTTTGGACTGTGGGGGAAACCGGAGCACCCGGAGGAAACCCACGCCAACACGGAGAACATGCAAACTCCACACAGAAATGCCATCTGGCCCAGCCGGGACTCGAACCACCAACCTTCTTGCTGAGAGGCCACAGTGCTAACCACTGAGCCACCGTGCCACCCCATGCTCAAAATCGAAAAAACTAACCAAAACATGAACTTACATAGCCTATATTTAGTGTAAACAACAAGCAATAAATTACAAATCCCAATATAATGCAAATAAGTAGCCGATACTTGAGGTAAAACACCAAACTGTCATTTTAGCTTTATTAAAATATGTATTTAATAACGCTAACTAGCTATACTTTAGACTTAGACTTTAGACTTTATTTTGAAAAATAGTAAATTATAAATAATAATAATAACAACTACGATTAATAAACAAAGCAAAATAATACAACCCAATACAATAGAATGGGCTATAACTCTGTAAAAAAAAAACACAGGGTTCCACACAATTCCTTCATGTTGTCCCAACACAAACTGATTAAGTTAACTTTTTTTTTTAATTTTGTTGTTTCAGCTCATTTTAAATAAGTAGTCTGAACAAGCATCAAAAATGTTGAGTGTATATGCACAGCAAGTATATACTCAACATTTATCATCCTCTTAGTCGCGGACAGTATCTTTGGCAGGTACAGTGCAAACTAATGGTGGACGGCTGCTTCTCTCTCAGGGCTGTTTATGCTAATGAGGAAGAGATCATCACTAATGGGCGGGCTTTCTCCCTCTGATGACACGTACAAAGGGAGAATGTCAATCAAACTGTTTCTGCAGACTGTGTTTATCAAGTGTGATTATAAAAAATAGAATTAATTAATGTTTACCCTTATAGGCTGGTTATATTCAAACACTGTTACCGCACAACTGTGTTTAAACCCCTTATAAAAGTGATTTTTGCATAATAGGTCCCCTTTAATGCATTATTGCATTTATACTGTTCTTTTTTGTCCGTATAAAAAGGTATAATGTTGGTCCAAACTACATTTTGTTGTTAGTATCTTGTATTGTACTTGTCCCATTAAAAATTGAGTATGCTGAGTGTAATTCAACTACTTAAATAACAAGTATCATGCAGATTGACAAGCTTGTTTCGGAACAGCTCCCTCGACACTTGCGATCCGCACGCATTCCCATTCATATTTGACATGATGATAAAGTAAAAGGACAGCTTCATCTGCTGACATTTAAATAATGCAACCAATGCTAATCTTAATTAGCAAAGCACGTTTTTAGCTACTGCTGACTATTCAGAATCTTAAAATACAGCCTTTAACAGTACACTTATGTAACAAACGGGCAAAAAAAATGTTTACGTTTATGAAAGCTGAAAATCCTGAGGTGGACACTCTGTACAAAAATAAAGTGTGTACTGTTATAGTGATATTCTAATATGCAAAAATATAAATGGCACAAGGGGCGGTGGCTCAGTGGTTAGCACTGTTGTCTCACAGCAAGAAGGTCGCTGGTTCGAGTCCTGGCTGAGCTTTAATCCTGGTCTAAATCTTCTTTAAAAGGGACATATTATGCAAAAATCACTTTTATAAGGGGTTTAAACACAGTTGTGTGGCAACAATGTGTGAATATATCCAACCTCTAATGCTAAAAATGTTTTCATTTTATTTTCTATAAATCACACTTGATAAACACAGTCTGCAGAAACACTTTGATTGACATTCTCCCTTTGTACGTGTCATCAGAGGGGGAAAGCTCTGCCCACTAGTGACCATCTCTCCCTCATTAGCATAAGACGTTAGTCTTGTTTTTGAATCTGCCACTATGCTGACACATAGGCATTTGTAGCCCTGCCCTCTTTTGGAAACAGCACAATCTCATTTGAATATAAAGCGACAGTTGCCAAAACGGTACAATTAGGATCAAAGACTAAAAGGGTCAGTTTCAAAGAGTTATAAAACATTATTTGTGTGGTATTTTGAGCTGAAACTTCACACACACTCTCTAGGGACATCAGAGATGTATTTTACATCTTGTAAAATGGGGCATGATAAGTACCCTTTACTTTTCTACTTTTCATCTTGGATGACCTGTGGGTAAGTAAATGAACAGGTAACTTTCATTTTTGGGTGAACTATCCCTTTAAGGTAAAGAAATGAGGGTTTTCTCTCAGGATTATAATCTCCTCGCAGGCTCGACATGAGCACGACATCATCAATGGTTCATATCTCTCATATTACCAGACTCTTTTCAGACTGTCTCCCATTGATATGAACATCAGTAAAGTCCACTGCACCTCAAAAAGAAGAAATGACATCGAAAACACAGCACGCTTCCAGAAATTGATTACTTCCTATGCAAAAAAAAAAAAGTGATTTAATCTCACAAGTTTGTCAAACAGGCAATAAACAATGATGTTTTTACATCTTTTCAATGACGCAACTCCACATCAGACCTGCTCTGAGATTCTTCTGGCTTTCTTTGCGTGTCGAATAACAATGAAACATCTAGATTAATAGCATAGGATAAGGTTTTTCTTAAGACTGCATATGGAGAAGCGTTCAGATGATGTACATTGCAAAAAAAATGTGTTTCTTACTAATATTAATTCCTTACATATATATAGTGCATTTCTGGACATTCAAAGCGCTTTACACATTTTTGGGGGGAATCTCCTCTTCCAACCACCAGTGTGCAGCATCCACCTGGATGATGCGACGGCTGCCATATTGCGCCAGACTGCCTGATTGGTGGAGAGGAGACAGAGTAATGAAGCCAATTATGATATGGGGATGGTTAGGAGGCCATGATGGACAGAGGCCAGTGGGCAAGTTTGGCCAGGATGCCGGGGTTAAACCCCTACTCATTTTCGAAGGACATCCTGGGATTTTACTGGGGCATTAGGACCTACACAGACCACAGGTTGAGCGCCCCCTGCTGGCCTCACTAACACCACTTCCGGCAGCAACCAACTTTTCCATGTTGTCTCCCAGCCAGGTACTGACCAGGCGCAGCCCTGCTTAGCTTCAGCAGGCGACCGTGTACTAAGATTTTTTTGTCTTCTGTCTAGTCCAAATCTACAAATTCTTAAATCAAGAAGCATTTTCTAGACAATCAAAACATTGTCTTGTTTTAAGAAATAAATGTCAAAATGAAGAGTTTTTCCTTAAAACAAGCAAAATAATCTGCCAATGGAGTAAGCAAAATAATCATATGTCCAAACGAAAAGCAAGATAATTTAGCTGACCCCATTGGCAGATTATTTAGCTTGTTTTAAGGAAAAACTCTTCATTTTGACTCATTATTTAAAAAAAAAAAAAACAATATATTTTGTTTGTCTAGAACAGGGGTGCCCAAACCTTTTCTTATGAAGGGCCAAAAACCAAACTTGACTGAAGGTGGTGGGCCAAAGCTAAATATACCAAACTGTATTACATTAAAGTTGCCATGGTAACTTTCTAATTGAATAATATTTAAAAATGCATAGAAAAAAATAATTTAATCATATCAATAATTATATATATTTTACATTTTATAATGTACTTCTAGATATAGTACATTTCCATCATTTGTCAATCAGAGGCAGAGTAGAGCAGGTGTTTACACACAAGCACACACACAGTCAGTTACACACACCAACAACCAGGAGTCAGAACGATGGCAAATCCAACAAGTTCAAAGGTAAACTGGAAATATAAGCACTACTCTTCCCTCGTTGAGGTGAAAGGCAAGAATGTTTCTGTATCGTGTAACTTATGCCCAGGAAAAAAAGAGTCTCTCTGCGTCGGTGACAAGTAATTCTAATCTAATTTAATTTAATCATATCAATAATTATATATATTTTACATTTTATAATGTACTTCTTACAATAATATATTTATAACACAATACTCATTTATAACACAATTGAGTTCATTTTTTTTATTTACAAAAAGAATAAATTTTCACTCTAGTGAAATATGTGTCCTAATTTTTTGCAACGTGCCACATATATATCTGTCAGCATCTAAAAAAGATTACCCTTTAAAAAACCTGATTAATTCACATTTAATTGAAACATTTCATTTCAGTTTTTTTGTAGCTCAGCAATTAAACAAACAAACAAAAGGTTATGTAAAATTAGAAGTGATGATCTCTGTTTGAGGGATTCACCCCAACCTTCCCCCTCACGTGTCCATCTCTTCTCTGATTGGTTAGCGGGCCAAATCAAAGGTTACCATGGGCCGCGGGACCTAGTTTGGGCATCTCAGGCTAAGAAAATGCTTCTTGATTTAAGAATTTCTAGATATTTGTACTAGAAACAAGACCAAAACGCGAAGTAAGAAAAGCATTACTGGTTTGCATTACATTCTCTTATTTTGGACAGAAAGCTGACTGTGCAAAACTAAAAGCTGATCAATTGAGCTTCCTGCAAACTGTAATTAAACACAAGCGTATCAGTCGATTACTCTTTCAAAACGTATCATACTGAAAGAATGTTCTTCTGAAAGAAATCTCAGTGCTCTTCTTTATGCTCACCAAGGCTGCATTATTTGACACTTGATCCATATGTGCTTTCTGAGATAATGAATTATTACAATTTATTAAGAAGACGCAAGTGAGTATGGTTCTTTAAGTGTTCATTTGAAACGACTACATTGTTTAATGGAAAAAAAATGTATACTAAAAGTGGCAATAGTGTATTTGAAGTGGCAATAGTGTAGGCTTTGAATGCATGTCACAATAATGTCACATGACGCGAATCACACACCAGATGAAAATGTATTTAATGAACAACTTACTGTACTTCTCTACCAAGGGACCAGTGATGGGAATAATGGTGATATAAATAAACGGCGTTATGAACAGCAGTACTTTTTTCAGTAACAAGTAATCAAATGAGTTGCTGTTTCCCCCGTTACAACGCCTTTACCGTTCCTGACAATAAAATGCGCGTTACTATAATCGAGAACACTGAAGCGGTTTTCATGCGAGCAGCATCTCTCTCAGCCATAGGACCTCTCTCTCTCTGGGGTGTGTGTGTGTGTGTGTGTGTCTTCGGGGCTTGGGTGGGACACATAACCAACCAGTGATGATGATTGGTGTGTCTGTGAACGGGGTGTAACTGAGAACGTGATGATTGGCTTAGATAGAGTACATTTATATCGTTTGCCAATCAGAGGCAGAGTAGTGCGGGTGTTCACACACAAACACAGTCAGTGGCACACACCAACGACAAGGAGTCGTTGATGGCAAATCCAACAAGCTCAAAGGTAGCGTTTGCAAACTGGAAATATAAGCACTACTAATCCCTCGTTGAGGTGAAAGGCAAGAATGTTTCTGTATCGTGCAACTTATGCCCAGGAAAAAAAGAGTCTCTCTGCATCGGCGACAAGTAATTCTAATCTAATGAAGCGCCTCACGTAGTCACATGCCGCCACAACATTAGTGGCTACGCAGGTGATAACGTGAGCTCTGCTACCAAAGGAGGAGACGAAGCCACGACGTCAAAGCAAATACAACTTCATTTTTCTCCAGCGCAAACACTTATTACTCAGACAGAATTAAACTAAATAATATCCAGATATATAGTTGAGGACATGCTGCCGTTGTCTCTCACACTGTCCCACAACAACATTAAAATAGTGTAGATTAGTGGACAATGTTTTATATTTATTTTATAGTCATTTGGTAGTCATTATAGTCAAGTATCGCAATAGTTACTTTCACTGGTAATTAGTTACTTTTATAACTCAGTTACTATTTGTGAGAAGTAACTAGTAACTATAACTAATTACTCTTTTAAAGGAACATGCCCAACACTCCAAGGGACATTATCCAGGATCAATACTGAGCAGCTATTGATTACTGAGCATTAAAATGAAGACTGTGATGAACTCTTCTCTCCTACCTGGACTCTGCTGCTGGGCCCTTTCTTAATCCACTTAGTATTATTTATACTACATGCTGCTGAATGCTTGATTCTGATTGGCTGATGAGCATTCTAAGATGTGCAGTTATTTTCAGCTACACAAATTCCGGCAGGTTTTGGGCACATTACAGCTCCATATCACTACGCTGAATGATTTCAGTTATTTCACAGCTACAACAGTCAACAAAAATCACATCAAAACACAACAGAAGGCTTTGGAGGAGATGTGGACGAAACTAGTGCTAAACACAGGAGCAGTTTGAGGACAAAAACCTGACAAATATCTGAAATAGTATACAACATCTGAACAGTTATCACACACAGGGTTTCTGCAGGTTTCATCAAGTCAAATTTAAGACTTTTTAAGACCCTTTTAAGACCATTCAGAATGAAATTTTAGACTTATACAGGGTTAAACAATAAGGAATGTTTTTTCTAATGGCCCGGTGTTATCATGAGGAATCATATCATTGTTTTTAGTTGTCTATTTAATGGGGAATTTGCTGTAAAATGTCTAACAGCTGTAATGAATTGCATCTCTGTGCAATAAACTCATCCCACATTAATTAATGGGGAGCAAATTCAGTTAGTAACAAATTATAAATATTTGGGTGTGATGTTGGACAATAAACTTAAGTGGGATGTATGGACTGACTGTATAAGGAAAACGCTTCAACAGAGAATGTACTCCTTAAAGAAACTATTGTCTTTTAATGTTGACAACACATTGTTGATCATGTTTTATAGTGCTTTAATTGAAAGTATTGCAACATTTTGTGTGATCTGTTGGTATGGAAATACAAAGAAAGAGTATTAAATAAGGCTATCATGATTGTCAATGATGAGAGGCATCCTATATCATACACCTTCAAATTGTTACCATCAGGTCGTCGATATTGTGTTCCCAGATGTGTAAGAAATAGGACAAAATTATAATTTATCCCTCAAGCAATTAAGTTTTTTAATTCCTCCTCTCTCAGTAGCAGTTGATGGCTAGTAGACTGGATATTTATTTAGAGTAGGGTTACCATGGTACTTTAGGTTTTTAAATGATTTATTTATATAAGTGCCAAATGTGAAATGTCAGATGTCTCTGTGAGTGTATGCTGCAAATGAAATGTCCCTATGGGGACAAATAAAGTTAACTAACTAACAAAAAAACTTAAATATAAAAAATAAGGTTTTATTGAAATTTCAAGAGTTCACACAGCTGATGATTGATAACAAAGCATGCTGTCCTGGGAGAGAGCCCTGAGCTCAGAAGTTCCTCGAGCCCGGGGCTCCCTCCCATTTGAAGGGCGAGAGGGGAGTTTGAGCTCAGGTAGGTCTCGAGAACTTCCCTGCTTGTTATGGCTAATGAGTTATGAATTGCTATAAGAGAAGCTGACTAAGAGTTTGTCTAGTATGTCACTTTGTATTAGTCAATTTGCTTATGTTGCATGTCTTTGGACGGTGGGAGAAAACCAGGGAACCCGGGGGAAACCCACTCAAGCACGGGGAGAACATGTAGACTCCACACAGAAACGTCGACTGGCCTGGTAAGGACTTGAACCAGTGACATTCTTGCTGTGAGGCAACAGTGCTAACCACTAGGCTGCCGTGCCGGCCTATCTAGGAAAAGGGAGGAGCAGTAGGGGTAGAAGGGGGGATTCTTCAAGACGAAGATGACTGAGGTGAGAAACTCTGGTTATTTATAGTGAGTTAGGAATCATCTGATTGGTGCATCATGTGTTAGCTAATGCGGGACCAGCCATGATCAATCATAAGCACGTGATCCTCTCGAAATTAGTTTATAAATAAACCTCAGTATTGTTGGTGATTGGATGGATGTCGGCCCGATTGAGTAGCTTTACTTGGACAAAGCAAAATTAGGACCTGTTTAAAATTATTTAAGACCTACAACACAATATTTCAGTCAGTGAATTTAAGGGCTCTATTTTAACTCTTTTTTACTTTCTCTTTACTTTACTTTTACTTTTTTCTTTACTCCTTTACCTTCGTGGATAAGGAAACGGTGGAAACTCACTCCACTGAAGCCTACATATTTAATTTTGTTTGCCATGCGCAAAGATTTGTTTCAAAACTATTTCTAAATTCAGTTCTAATTTCCAGCAATTGAATAAATGAACAACAATAACAAAGTGTGGTTAAATCCAAACACACGTCCTATTCCTATGCCTCTTTTCGTGATTCATGTCTCCAAAACCTGACAGGTGGACAATTCTAAACTTGTTTTTATTAAAACAAATATAAATATGCATATAATGAATAATACTGCTAATAATAATAACATTATACAAATGCAAACTGTCATGAATAAACTGAAAAAAGCCCCCCGAGGTGAAGAAGGCATGGAGGCAGTGCTTTATATTTATGTAGAAAATAATAATTTTTGTAACATTTTAATCCGTTAATCTTTTTCATATGTAAAGATATTTGTGTATTGCTGTGTATTAAGCAATGCGTACATGTTTTGGACTCACATAGGCCGCTCTTTAAATTACAAAAACCTCTGTGCCATTGACTTTATGGCTTTATAGTTGGTCAATGGTGCAGTCAATTTCAGTTCCTCAAAATAGCAACGCGCCAACATTGCGCCATAACACACCTCCTTTTCAGATCAGCACACCCATGAGTCCACAAAGCGGCACAAATGGATTTGCTATTTAAACAACGTGATGCAAAACGTAAAAAGGAAACCTGCGCTCGAACGAAAATAGCAACAAATCACGACATACACGCCTTGCGCCTTATTGCGCCGGGTGTATGATAGGGCCCTAAGACTTTTTAAGGTCTAAAATTTTGTTTTTGAAATGTAAGACTTTTTAAGACCCAGCTGACACCCTACTCACAAGAGAGAACGTATCATGCAATGTATTTAATGAACAACTTACTGTACTTCTCTGTCAAGGGACATTATCCAGGATCAGTACTGAGCAGCTATTGAATATTGATTGTGAACTCTTTTCTCCTACCTGGACTCTGCTGCTGGGCTCTTTCTTAATCCACTTGATGACGGTCTCATACACCAGCTCCTCCGCTTTGGTGTTTAGGCTGTCGTTGGACATGTAGCTGACCAGGTCTTCTTTGGAGACATTCAGGATTTCCTCTTGTCCCGCTACGTCTGGAAAGTTCTGCAGGGCGAAGGCTTTGGCCATGTTGTGGAGTTCAGTGCATTGCATGGCTTCTGCCATCGCCAAAACACCCAGACAGTTCGCCGCCGTCAGCTGCTTCTCTAAAATGTCAGAAAACACACACAAATACACACCAAGGTTATTACAGCTTTGCATTTTTTAAATTAGTATTTATTTTGCTACCGTTTACAAATTTGCTGTACACTTCATTTTAGTTTGTTTCATTATTGGTTTTGCTAGTTTTAGTTATACTTGGTGTCACAAGTATACTTCAATAAACTGACTGAAAACAGGTTGAAGTGTTTACATGCATGGTGTATTAAATCGTATCGTATCACACCATATCATATCGTATCGTATTGTATCGTACCATGTCGTGTCGTATCATATCACATCATATTGTATGGTATTGTATCATATGGTATCGTATCGCATCGTATTGTATCGTAGCGTATCGCAACGTATTGTATCACATTGCATCACATCGTACCGTACCATGTCGTGTTGTATCGTATCTTATCATATCATATATCATATTGTATGGTATCATATCATACGGTATCGTATCGCATCGGATTGTATCGTAAAGTATTGTAACGAATCGTGACATCAGAACATATCGTAATGCATCATAACATATTGTATCGGATCGCATCACATCACATCGTACCGTATCGTAACATATTGTATCATAATGTCAACTCAGCTACATTGGCTATCTTCATGGTAAAACCTATGTGGAATAATACAAATATAATAAATACAATAAAAACTACAAACAAACACATGCTGTATAACATTAGACCTTTTACATTAATATACAATAATAATAGCGAAAACTTTTCTAGCAAAATTTTACTAATAATTTATTTTACATGAAAGGCGTAATCTGCAAAAACTAGGCACAACAAATCCTCAGTGATGATCAGTTTATGCTTAAGCTGTTATAACATAACTACGAAATAGTGAAAACTGGTTAACATGTTTACATGTGCATGTCTATTCATTGTTGTCTTTTTATGCACAATCGGGTTATGAATATGTATGTAAAAGCATGTAAAAGTGACTACCTTTACATGGACATCAGTAATCTAATTATTTACCTTAATCTAAATAAGGCAATAATATGATTAAGGTGTTTATACGAGTTGCTTTAAGAATGTTCCTTTTATGATCCTGTTTTACATGTTATTATACATCGATTAAAGTCATAGCGTCACCACGTTATTCAATGTTTTCTCCGGAGTTTCATGTAAGTTCGGGTGTTTCATTTTGAATTTTTAGACCTTAACTGCAGTTCAGCAGTTCCACTTTCATTCAGCAACATTTTATTCATACCCCTGTGACAAACTCTGAGGTGCTGGATGGGAATATGAAGTAAGCACTGGTGTTTTAATGGAATTTGATACCGCACGCCAAATGAAAAAAAAAAAACTCTGCATTTCGTGATGTTTGTGTCTGTGTTTGTGTCTTGTTTACTGACTCGGTAGGGGCAGAGAATAGTGTAAAACAGCTGTGTGTGTATGGAGTATCCTGTCGAAAAACGGTAACAGTTTTATACTTCAATAAACTGACCGAAAACAGGTTGAAGTGTTTACATGCAGTGTGTATCATATCTTATCGTATCATATCGTTTCGTGTCGTATCGTATCATATCATATCATATATCATATAAGGTATCATATCATATAGTATCGTATATTGATTAAGCCGTTTACATGTCTGTACTGCACTGAAATAAGGTGACTAAAATAGGCATACTTCACATGTCTTAATTCAATTTCTGTTTAGTTCGATTATGACTTTAGTCGATTTAGGGAATTAAAAATCACTGTTTACATGGTAGACTCTTAATCAGAGTATTATCTTAATTTTATTAAAATCAGAGTATTGGTGTCCGTGTAAACGTACTGAATCTCTGTTTACATGGTAGACTCTTAATCAGAGTATTGTCTTAGTCTTATTAAAATCTGAGTATGGGTGTCCATGTAAACGTACTGAATCTCTCTTTACATGGTAAATTCTTAATCGGAGTATTATCTTAGTCGTATTAAAATCAGAGTATTGGTGTCCCTGTAAACGTACTGAATCTGTTTACATGGTAGACTCTTAATCAGAGTATTGTCTTAGTCGTATTAAAATCTGAGTATTGGTGTCCATGTAAACGTACTGAATCTCTGTTTACATGGACTCTTAATCAGAGTATTGTCCTAATTGTATTTAAATCAAAGTATTGGCGTCCATGTAAACGTACTGAATGAGAGGTGTCTGTAAGATTGCATTCATCTGCAGGTGTTGCTGTGGAAATATGAGTGTAATATCTCAAACAGAGAGAGGGGGAAAAGAGCTAAGCATGGCAATCGATTGGACAGGAGGCTCTCCAGGACTCTGATTAGTCTAGACAGACTCAGACCTTTTTTACTGGATGAAAGGTCAATAAGAGCTCTGGTAAAACAGAGCTTTGGCCTTCACGTCAACATCAAACCTCTGTGTCATCCGGCCGACTTCTATGAGATGCTTTCATGTCAATTGTCAGTTCAATTTAGTGCAGGAAAAAGCTATTAAATGTTATTCAAAGTTTGGTTTAATTGAGTGAAAAGCGCATACTACCACCAAATACAGTTCCTGAAAATTACTAATGGCTTAAGTATTAAGTATTTTATTCAATATATATGTGTATATATATATATATATATATATATATATATATATATACACACACACACATTTTTTTTGTGTGTGTGCCAGTAGACTAAATAGACTAATAAATAAACCGATAAACAAACAGGTACAGTGAAAAAATACCAAATTAGCTTTTTTTTTTTCTAAAAAAAAATAAAATTTAAGAAATGAATACACTGTTAAAAACGCTGGGTTCCACACAATTCCTTCATGTTGTCCCAACACAAATCAATTAAGTTAATTTTATCGTTTTTACAATTTTTTTTACAAGTGGATTGAACATAAAACAATTAAGTTGTCCCCAAAAAAAACTAAAGAATTGTGTTGTTTCAACTCATTTTAAATAGGTTGTTTGAACAAAAGTCATTTTTGAGTGTATAATATAGTAATTAAATCATTACATAGTAAACTAACTTTTTACAGTACAATCATATTAATATTAACATATTATTAACAATAAACTATGTTTTAATTAATACATATTCATTAATAAGCATAGGTAATCTTTATAAGCAACTTTATTTTTGATAAGTAACTATATGTAACAATTCACATATTTTGTTTCAAACATGTAAATATCTCATTTAAATGGTTCAAAGAACTTATTAATAAAGTCATCTGGAATGGCAATGAAAGCGTTCTTGCAGGACTCCCAGAGTTCATCAAGATTCTTTGGATTCATCTTCAATGCCTCCTCCTTCATCTTACCCCAGACATGCTCAATAATGTTCATGTCTGGTGATTGGGCTGGCCAATCCTGGAGCACCTTCACCTTCTTTGCTTTCAGGAACTTTGATGTGGAGGCTGAAGTATGAGAAGGAGCGCTATCCTGCTGGAGAATTTGCCCTCTCCTGTGGTTTGTAATGTAATGGGCAGCACAAATGTTATGATACCTCAGGCTGTTGATGTTGCCATCCACTCTGCAGATCTCTCGCATGCCCCCATACTGAATGTAACCCCAAACCATGATTTCTCCTTCACCAAACTTGACTGATTTCTGTGAGAATCTTGGGTACATGTGGGTTCCAGTAGGTCTTCTGCAGTATTTGTGATGATTGGGATGCAGTTCAACAGATGATTCATGGGAAAAATCTACCTTCTGCCACTTTTCCAAATGATCAACTAGAAGTCAAGTTATTATATGTTGCTCTTACAACTGGGATCGGTGACAAGGCTTTTGTCAGGTATATACATTTAAAAAAAATTAGTTACATACATATTGTATATTATTATTATTATTATTTTTACAGTTTAATTTCTGTTGTCGATCCTTTAAGATTTTGGAGGGATTTTTAGTATTTAGTCTACGTATTTAATTAATTTAATTGAGTAACTAAGTTACTTTTCGGACAAAGTAATTGTAAATGCCATTTAAATACAATTGTAAAGACGTTATTAGTAACTAATTCGGTTTTTGAAGTAACCAACACTGGTTATTAGATACCAATTATTTCAAAGACATTCAAGAAAAGGTCTACACTACAATAGTTCAATCATTAGTAAATAACTTAATTAAGTGAAATCCCTGCTGCAATAAATCAAACACACTGTAAAGGAAAAGCTCTGAATAACCTGAAGCTGTAAAGAAAACCGCAGTTATAAAACCAGTCTCGCACTCAGAACAGCATTACGTTTAATAAAAGCCCACGTGGTTATAGAAAGCAAAGCACAAACGGCTGGGGTTTCTATTAGCAAATATTTCAATGCAGCATTGTCTGTCCGCCAGATCAATCTTCCTCACTTTTCATCCGCACTGGAGTGTCATGTCTCTTATCTCAAACTCTGGCGCTAACAAGAACTTCTGAAGTCAGTCTTGCACATTTTTTCGATTTTCTCATTTATAACTTTTGTATACTGAAGTAGACGGCGAATCCCTACAGGAGAGAATGTCATTTCAGAGGTGCTGATAGATTAATAAGCTCCGGATCCTGCAGAGGCTCATGGGAAGGGAAGCTCAAACTGGAGCTGTCAGAGCCGATTCTCAAGCTAAACTCATTATTCACTCATCCCTCACACCTGCCTTATAAACAGCCATCTGAACAGAGCATAATTCATGACGCCGGTCAAAAGCGTTGCCATTACTCAATACATTTCAGTGCCGTCAAATGAAGATAAAAAAAAAAAAAAAGACGTTCGACATGTTATTTAAAGTACAGCCATTTACCAGAGTGACGACTGCATTCTGAGACTTAATGAAAATTTTATGCTAAAAATCACTCGTTATGCCTTTTATTGGCCTTTAAATGTGGCATCTAATATATAAACAAATAATTCAATTCCATTCAATTCATGTTTATTTATATAGCGCTTTTTACAATGTAGATTGTGTCAAAGCAGCTTAACATAGTTCTAGTAAAGTCAGGTTCAGTAGTATAAATCATACTGCATTAATATATACTTTATAAATAATCACCTTACAGATAAACAATAAAATAGAATATTGGTGACCATTCAAAAACAGTATTTTATTATGATTATTAATTATTATTATAAATTATTATTATTATTATTATTATTATTATTATTATTATTATTAGTAATATTGTAATCATCATGTTTATAAAGTTCATGTTTTTTTAACCAGAAAATAAAAGATGAATTGTTTATTTTTTACTAATAATTCCTAAATTATTCATCTCATATTAGCATATATATTAATGAATAAATGAATGAATAAATGAAAGAATGAATGAATGAATTAATCCATCAATCAATCAATATATTTTTACAATTTAATAACACTAGTGTACAAATAAATAAGTACAATATAAATGTAAAATAACAATATTGTACACTACCTGACAAAAGTCTTGTCGCCTATCCAAGTTTTAGGAAAAACAAATAATAACTTGACTTCTAGTTGATCATTTGGTATCAGAAGTGGCTTATATGAAAGGCAAAGGCCTCTAGATTACGCTTATTTTACCAAAATAAAATATGATCATGCCTTGATTTTTAATTATTTCATTAGGACAGTAAGGTCTGACTTTGCTTAGACAAAAGTCTTGTCACTTAACAGAAATAATGTACAGTATAGAATATAAAGTCATGCTGCAGTGGAAAAAGAATGAATATTGTGTCTGACTCCCATGAGCTTGGAGGATGCATCCATACATCTCTGCAATGACTCAAAGAACTTATTAGTAAAGTCATCTGGAATGGCAAAGAAAGCATTCTTGCAGGACTCCCAGAGTTCATCAAGATTCTTTGAATTCATCTTCAATGCCTCCTCCTTCATCTTACCCCAGACATGCTCAA
>CAIGQV010017386.1:29477635-29497893 GCA_903798115.1 Danio jaintianensis
ATCTTGTGTCTGAATAATGCGCAGGTTAGTGTATACTCCATCAGCTGATTTAGTTTCTGTCAGCTTTGCACTTAATTAAAGAATTAATAAACTATTATGGCTCAGAACAGTGTTTTCAATCTAATTATTATATTTTGTGGCAAATAGTTATGTAATAAGCATGATAAAATAAATCCAGGATTGTCATGTTCACAAAATAAAGCCCTTCAGTCTTATATAACAGTGCTCCGCTTCACGACGAGATATGATTGTGATACATTGTCATCTCCCCTTGAAAACGAGATATATCTAGGTATACGAGGGTTAATCCTAATAAATGAATATTTACATAACATGCATTCGGCTGCCACCAGACTCAGTGATTGGAGTTTAGAATTTAAAAATAATAAATATTTCTTATTTGTATCTTCTTCACAAGACATGTGTTAAGCCCCTGGTGACATATGGGTGGCTTCATGATAAATATATATGTGCTTTTGAAAGTTTAAAATTAAAAGTCACTATCCAGCACCATTATACACAATGGATGCGTTATAAAATCATAAACTAATCCGACTGTGTTCGTCTGCCAAAAAAAAAAAGTCATATACATCAAGGATGGCTTGAGAGTGAGTAAATTATGGGGGAATTTAAATTTTTGGGTGAACTGTTCCTTTAATGAACACATGCAAAGACAAACTCACACTAATGTGACAGACAAACAGACAGACAGACAGACAGACAGTCAGTGTGATGAAAACAGGGAGGGAAAGGAAGGGGAAAGAATCTGTTTTTCTGCCACAGGGAACCAGCAGCCATCCTATAGGAAAAGGGACCATTCCATGACTGGGACGAGGATTTACTTTCAAACACCTGCCAAAACAGAGATCAACACGGCCTGCGTACGAACGGTCATATTAGTCGTTATTAAGAGGTTTGGAGGCAAAAGGCAGAGTGTGAGGTGAGGTGAGGTGGGAGTCTCTGGCGCTGGCTGAAAAAAAACAAGAAATGTTACTCCTGAAAAGAAAAACAAAAATGCAAAGTTTATTGCTGTCAGGTGTAAGCGGAGGAGGAGAAATATTAAGAAAGAAAAGGCAAAACAAAAGGAGTGGACCATTTAGAGGTGGGAAAAGAAAAATCAGCCCTCTCTCTATCTCTCTCTCTCTGTTCCTGAGATCAATTAGAGGAATCTAAATCCACACTCCCACTCGCACCATTTCCAGAAACACTCACAAAACTGCTTTCGGGCCTTAATTTTATTCTGAAGCACACATTTCTGCCCAGAAAAAAAGTCTATGTGGTTATCAGAATCTTTCCTTTTGCTGTATTTATATTGATAAGACTGGCAAAATACAGTGATGGAGGAATTGCATTCGAAATAGAAAACTTTGAATGTAGCGGTGCATAATATATGCATGACTATTTTGGTTTTGAAAACGCTTTTATATTCGCACATGTATCATCAGTCGTACAGACGTCCCACAATACAGTGACCAATTAAATAAAAGTTAAGAAATGTATAAATGCATGCATGCACAAAAAAATAAGTATGCAAGCATGTATGCATGACTAAATAAATGAATGCATGCATGCAAGCATAATAAAATATACAAATGCATACATGCATGACTAAATAAAAACATAAACAAACTTGTGCTGCAAAATAGCTTTTAGCTATAATTTTACTTCCAAGTATGAAATCTATGTGGTTCTCAGAATCTTTCTTTTTATTGTATTATACTGATAAGACTGGCAAAATACAGTGACAGAGGAATTGCATTCAAAATAGAAAACAGGCTTTGAAACGTAGCGATGCATAATATATGCATGACTATTTTGGTTTTGAAAACGCCTTTATATTCGCAGACAGTGCACATGTATCAGTTGTATAGACGTCCCCCAATACAGTGACCAATTAAATAAAAGTTAAGAAATGCATAAATGCAAGTATGCACGCATGTGTGCATGACTAAATAAATGAATGCATGCATAATAAAATATATAAATGCATATAAGCGTGACTAAATAAATGCACAAACAAACAAACTTGTGCTGCAAAATAGCTTTTAGATATAATTTTACTTTCAAGTTTGATATCTATGTGGTTCTCTTTTTGTTGTATTATATTGAGAAGACTGGTGAAATACAATGATGGAAGAATTACATTTAAAAGAGGAAACAATAATGTATGCATGACTATGTTGGTTTCTAAAATGCCTCTATATTTTCTGACAGAGCGCATGTATTAACACATGTATCAGTTATATAGACTTCCCAAAATACAGTGACCAATTAAAAAAAGTATTAATGAATGCATAAATAGATGCATGCATAGTTGTGTAAAATAAATGCATGCATGCATAAAAAACAAGCACATGCATGCATAATAAAATATATAAATGCATCCATACATGACTAAATAAATGCACAAACAAACAAACTTGTGCTACAAAATAGCTCATAGCTATAATTTTAAAGTTTGAAATAAATCTAAATCCACACCCACTCATACCATTTTCAGAAACATTAGGCCTCGGAAAAATGCTTTTGGGCCTTAATTTTATTCTAAAGTACACATTTTTGGCCTGAAAAAAGAATCTATGTGATTATCAGAACCTGTTTTTTGTGTTGTATTATATTGAGAAGACTGGTGAAAATACAATGATGGAAGAATTACATTTAAAAGAGGAAACCGTATATATGACTATGTTGGTTTCTAAAATGCCTCTATATTCTCTCACAGCGCACATGTATCAACACATGTATCAGTTACACAGACTTCCCACAATACAGTGACCAATTAAAAAAGTATTAATGAATGCATAAATAGATGCATGCATAGTTGTGTAAAATAAATGCATGCATGCATAAAAAACAAGCATGTTTGCATGACTAAATAAAGGCATGCATGCATAATAAAATATATAAATGCATACATACATGACTAAATAAATGCACAAACAAACAAACAAACTTGTGCTACAAAATAGCTTTTAGCTATAATTTTAAAGTATGAATAAATCTAATTCCACACTCCCACTCTGCCTCAGAAAACCGCTTTTGGCCTTTCATTTTATTCTAAAGCACACATTTTTGCACAGAACCTATGTGGTTCTCAGAATCTTTCTTTTTGTTGTATTATATTGAGAAGACTGGTGAAAATACAGTGATGGAAAAATTACATTTTAAATGGAAAACAATAACATATGCCTGACTATGTTGGTTTCTAAAATGCCTTTATATTCTCACACATGCATCAGTTGTATAGACATCCCACAATTCAATGAAAAATTAAATAACTATTAATAATAAATGCATGCATAAATTATATGCATGACTAAATAGATGAATGCATGCACTCAAAAAACATATTTAGGCCTAACAAATACGATTTATGCATTTCTGATCGCATATAACATTTCTATCCATTTGGATTACATACTTTTAACATAACTGAACCAGTAAACTTTATGTGATTGATATTTGTTAGTTAAACATAAATGAAACAAATAAGAACAAGATTTATTTAATAATATCCATCAATCCAATGTGTTTTAAATGCTTCTTATTAATTCATCTATTGTGTGGAGTTTGGAGCTGCATCAATTTTGCCCCTGAATATTAAGTAAACCAATCTCTTAATAGGAAGCCCACACAAACACGGGGAGAACATGCAAACTCCACACAGAAATGCCACCTGGTCCAGCAAAGATTCGAACCAGTGACCTTCTTGCTGTGAGGTGACAGTGCTAACCACTGAGCCACCATGCCTCACAGTTAGATACATATTTTAACTGATTAAATCTAGACTCAAAAAATGACATTTGCTATTTGTTCAAACTATAAAATGAGCTGAAACAACACAATTCCTGAGTTTTTTTGGGCAATGACTTAATTATGTTCAATCTATTTAAATTTGTAAAAACTAATAAGTTAACTTACTTCCTTTATGTTGCCCCAACACAAATCGATTGTGTGGAACCCAGCATTTTTTACAATGTAATAGTATTTGATTCTAAGGAATCTGACAACCTACATTTAAAAAAAACTAACAAATTAAATAAAATCAAAAGGTTACAAACAGTTAAAGTACAATTTCATTGTGATTTATTTTTTGAGTGCATGCATGCATAATAAAATATATAAATGCATACACGCATGACTAAATAAATGCATACATGCACAAACTTGTGCTACAAAATAGCTTTTTAGCTATAATTTTATTTTCAAGTGAGAAACAAATGTCTGCCCTGAAAAAAAAAATTGTATGGTTATCAAAATCTTTCTTTCTGACCAGCAAGAACTATAACTATTATATTGATTAGACTGGGAAAATACGGGGATGAAAGTACGACACTCAAACGGAGAGGGAAAAAAAGCCTTTTAAAATGACAGGGGTCTCTAAAATAGACACAATTTCCATTTTTCCCATTTTCCTGGAAACGTCGAGCGGACTCATTTACCTACGTCCTTGAGAGAAAAAGCGGTCTGAAATAAAAAAAAAAAAAAGATATCTAAAAACGTGAGTGCTTTCTTTGTTTCTGTGTTCGCTGACAGACTGTCGGATGACATTATTCCTGATTATACACCCGAGCACAGATTCATCAGCGCTTGCTTTCATGAATTCCTTTTTTTTTTACAGCAAACGTGTTATTAAAACTGTAAATGGTCTTTTTTTTTAGGTGGAACTACTTTTCTAGCCATGCTTCATGTATAATTTACTACCTCAGCTGCTCAGGTTTTTTGCCTACAAAAAATAAAGTCAGTCTAATTGAAATCAAGAGCAGTAAACCATCTAAAAGCGACGTATGCTAATTGTTAAAATTATATTTTTTGATCAAAGCAAGCACATACACTCAATTTTTGTTGTTGTTGTTACTTGAATGAGCGGAAGCAACACAATTCTTGAGATTTTTGGGGGGAAATTTAATGTTGTTATGTCCAATCCACTTAAATTGGTTAACTTAATTTGTTAACTTTGTTTTGGGACAACCTTAAAGAATTGTGTGGAACCCTACATTTTTTACAGTGTAAATTAAAATATATGAGTAATAAATACATTTATACAGTATATAAATACAAATATATGTCAAAAACGTATTTTAATATTAGATTTTGGCCCCTTTTTCCCCTTTTTTTTTGCTGTAGGTGGAACTACTTTTCTAGCCGTGCTTCATGTATAATTTACTACCTCAGCTGCTCAGGGTTGGTCCTACAAAAATAAAGCCAGTCCAATTGATATCAAGAGCAGTAAACCATCTAAAACAGATGTATGCTAATTGTTAAAATTATACTTTTCAATCAAAGCAACTACATCCATTCAAATTTTTTGTTGTTGTTGCTTGTTCTAACAACTTAATTAAAATGAGCTGAAACAACACAGTTCTTGAGTTTTTATGGGGGGAACCTAATTTTGTTATGTCCAATCCACTTAAATTTGTTGACTTAATCGATTTGTTTTGGGACAACATTAAAGAATTGTGTGGAACCCTACATTTTCAGCGTAGATTGAAATATATGAGTAATAAATATTTTTGTATACGAGTAATAAAGTAATCATTCATTTATTCATTCATTTTCTTTTTGGCTTAGTCCCTTTATTAATCTGGGGTCGCCACAGAGGAATGAACCACCAACTATTCCAGCATATGTTTTACACAGTGGATGCCTTTCCAGCCGCAACCCAGTACTGGAAAACACCCATACACTCTCACATTCACACACACACTCATACACTACGGCCAATTTAGTTTATCAATTCCCCTATAGCGCATGTGTTTGGACTGTGAGGGGAAACCGGAGCACCCGGAGGAAACCCACGCCAACACGGGGAGAACATGCAAACTCCACACAGAAATGTCAACTGACTTGAACCAGCGACCTTCTTGCTGTGAGGCGACAGTGCTAACCACTGAGCCACCGTGCCATTTATTATATAAATACAAATATATGTCAAAAATGTATTTAAATATTAGATTTTGGCGTCTTTTCATGCCATGTATAATATTTATAGGTTTAAATGGCATGAAACATAAAATATAGTATCACATATATTTCCAAAATGATGTTTAACAGATTCAGGAATTTTTCACTGTATTTTCTATAATAATTTTTCTTCTGAAGAAAGTCTTATTTGTTTTATTTTGGCTAGAATAAAAGCAGTTTTTAATTTTTTTTAAACCATTTTATGGTCAATATTATTAGCCTCGCTTGTCCACAGAACAAACCATTATACAATGACTTGCCTAATTACCCTAACCTGCCTAATTAACCTAGTTAAGCCTTTAAATGTGACTTTAAGCTGAATACTAGTATCTTGAAGAATATCTAGTAAAATATTATGCGCTGTCATCATGACAAAGATAAAAGAAATCAGTTATTAGAAATGAGTTATTAAAACTATTATGTTTAGAAATGTGTCGAAAAAATCTGCTCTCCGTTAAACAGAAATTGGGGAATAAATATAAAAGAATTAAAATTTTACAGGAGGGCTAATAATTCTGACTTCAACTGTACATATATTTATACATGCAACATGAAGATTCAATTTTTAGTTAAGAATTTTATAAATGTGTTATTTTTTATATGTGAAAATATCGCACTTCCATAAGGGAACTACTGATTTAACTCACTTGTGACCAAAGAATCAGCAGAAAGCAGCCAAAAAATGCCAAGCAGACATCAGAACGCTAGAACTTCAGAGTTAAGTGTCCATTTTAATGGAACAAAACAAATCAAGAGTTGTCAAACTAAAGTGGGCTCTTCAACCCCAGCTCCCCGTCTCAGACTAATAACGCAGTGTCTATGCTAATATATACGCCAAAACACTCAGAAAGTGGCAGCATGATGGATGCGCTGCCAGAAACGAGGCGTAAATATTCAATAAAATCCAGCAGACAGACCGAATCCCTGGAGATATTGTGAAATTCATAAGCGACGCAGCTTTCTGTGGATGCGAACGAGCTACCGCTAATGGCTATACATAACATTCAAACACAGATCCACTCAGCGCATGATTGGCTAAATGAGTGAATCACTTTTTAAAGGGGACCTATTATGCATCTTTTTGCAATGTGTAAAATGAGTCTCTGATGTCCCTAGAGTGTATATTTGCGAAGATTCAGCTCAAATACCACACAAATAATGTTTTATGAGTCTTTGAAACTAACCCTTATAGGCTTTGATCCTAATTGTGCTGTTTTGGTGACTGTCGCTTTAAATTCAAATAAGATTGTGCTCTTTTCAAAAGAGGGCGGAGCTATTAATGCCTATGTGTCAGCATAGTGGCAGATTCAAACGCTGACTCAAGGTCGTTTATGCTAATGAGGGAGAGATGGTCACTAGTGGGCGGGGCTTTACCCCTCTGATGACACGTACAAAGAGAGAACGTCAATCAAAGTGTTTCTGCAGACTGTTTATATCAAGTCTGATTATAAAAAAACACAATTAATTAAGGTTTAGCATTAGAGGCTGGATATATTCACACACTGCTGCCACACAACTGTGTTTAAACTTCTTATAAAAGTGATTTTTGCATAATAGGTCCACTTCAAATGCACATTTTCTCTGAGTTATAGACTTCTTTAGATAAAAATGAGCCGTTTGACTGATATAAATGACTGACGCATGATAACCACTGAAGTCTCATCCTGGTTCATTAAAAGGGCGCCAGACATCTCTGATATTAAACTCAGATTACAAGCCAAAGCACACATCGTTTTCAGAGATCAATGTTTCGTGCAGATTTGATGTTCATCATATAGAGCTTCTCATGCCTAAAAGTTCAAAGATTGAAGTCAGTTTTTAATAAAGCGCGTCTGAAGTGGTAACAAGCAAATCGTCAGGCTGAATTAGCGTAAAGCCGCTTGCAGAGATGCATGATAAATAAATGATGTGAAATGTTGGTTTTTGTATGCTGCTGCTTTTACAGATCATGCCATTGATTTTTTTTCTGCTAAACAAAGCTGTTGACTTGATTTAATGTAGCATGAATTTTCAGTCGAAACACAGTTCTATGTACAGTAGGAACAAGCAAACGTCAGATTGATCTTTCCAGCTGAAGGCTGTGAGGTTGAACCGGATTGAAAAGTCTGCTCAAATGCTTCCCATTGCATTAATAACTCTTGACTGGGCTGCATATATTCTATTTTGCACAAGTAAAGAAATGCATTCATGAGTTAATGAATCATAATTTTATCTGAATGTTGATGCCGTGAGTATGTTACGGTTCTGAGCTGCCTACAGACAGACATATGTGCATCATCATACTGTTTTGGGGTTTTTGTTGGGTTCTAGTGCATAATGACATGTGTCCTTAATATACACTCACATATTTTCTTTCTTGTTCAAACTACGTTTTTAAAAGTAGCTGAAACGACACTATTCTTGAGATTTTTTGGGGACAACTTAATTGTTTTACGTTCAATCCACTTACATTTGTTAAGCTGACTTAATCGATTTGTTTTGTAAAAACATGAATGAATTGTGTGGAACCCTGCATTTACACTGTATAAAATGATGGGTTCCACACAATTCCTTCATGATAAATCGATCAAATTAAATTGATAGTTTTTACTAATTTAAGTGGATGGAACATTAAACAATTAAGTTGTCCCTAAAAAAGCCTTTACTTATTTTAAATAATTCGTTTGAACAAGTACCAAAAGTAATTTTTTGAGTGCAGAGACATCCCATAATATATATTAAAGGGATAGTTCACCCAAAAATGCAATGAAATACATTAATTCATTCCTTCATTTTCCTTCGGCTTAGTCCCTTTATTCATCAGGGGTCGCCACAGCGGAATGAACCGCCAACTTATCCAGCATATGTTTTATGCAGCGGATGCCCTTCCAGCTGCAACCCAGTACTGGGAAACATCCATACACACTTATTCACACACATACACTACGGACAATTTAGTTTCTTCAATTCACCTATAGCGCATGTGTTTGGACTGTGGGGGAAACCGGAGCACCCGGAGGAAACCCACGTCATCACAGGGAGAACATGCAAGTAATTAAATACAATACAAAAAAAAGTATTCTAATACAATGTGATACAAAATACAAAATAGATGCATGCATAAGTTAATACGGCCATGCATGCCTAAATGAACGAATATATTCCAAAATGAATGCATGAATAAATGCATGCATTAATGTGTGCAAGTAAATAAATGCATGCAAAATAAAAGTAGTTGCATGAATAAATGCATGCATAAACAAATACATACAGGGTTCATACACATTTTTTTCTACTAAAATTCCATGACTTTTCCATGATTTTTACAAGACTTAAGTAAATTTTCATGACCTAATGTTTCATGCAATGTCTACATATGCACGGTAAAAAACAATACATGTTAAAATTTATTACAGCATATCGTAAAACATGCATCAATCTATTTAGTTTCAGCTTATATTTATATCTGTGTAAAATTGATTTAGATGATGCTTACACTGCACTAGTAATGTGAGGGTATGTGATTGGCCAAGGACAGAAAAGTAGTAAAGACAACTAACCTATATTCAAGTATACAGATATCTGTTTTCCATGACTTTTCCAAAACTTTGTGGGTTTTTCTGATTTTCCAAAACTTTTCAAGGCCTGGAAAATGCCATGTCGAAATTCCATGACTTTTCCAGGTTTTCCATGACCGTATGAACCCTGTACATACATAAATGCATAAGTAAATGCATGAATACTTGATTACAAATTGCAGGGCTCAAAAAAATAAATGAACAAATTCAAATAAAAGTGAATCGTGGCAACCTCAAAGTCTACTATAATCAATCTTATGGGACGTGGCTCAGTGGTTAGCACTGTGGCCTCACAGCAAGAAGGTCGCTGGTTCGAGTCCCGGCTGGGTCAGTTGGCATTTCTGTGTGGAGTCTGCATGTTCTCCCCGTGTTGGCGTGGGTTTCCTCCGGGTGCTCCGGTTTCCCCCACAGTCCAAACACAAGCGCTATAGGGGAATTGGGTAAGCTAAATTGCCCGTAGTGTATGAGTGTGCGTGTGAATGTGAGTGTGTATGGGTGTTTCTCAGTACTGGGTTGCGGCTGGAAGGGCATCCGCTGCGTAAAACATATGCTGGAATAGCTGGCGGATCAGAGACTAAGCCGAAGAAAAATGAATGAATGTATGTCGTCTTACTAGCTCATTATATTTAGAACTAGAATGCTCATGTCGTAAAAAGAACAATTGAGATATGAACTAGAGCAAATTGATCTCTATTTGATCTCTAATTGATCTCTATTAAACGTAACTATTTTACATTTTGTCAGTTTAGTGGCTAGTTGGTACAAATTCATTCATTCACTACTCATCGTATGAGTTCAGTCGTATGTAAATGTATGATTTTTAAAAGGAGGCGTGGCACCAAACCCCGCCCCTAAACCCAACCATCATTGGGGGATAAGCAAATCGCACTATTATACAAATGAGATCGTACAAATTCATAGGAATTAGCCACTAAATCAAAAAGTTAGGAATTGCTGTGAGACAGCATTGATTAGAGTGTGAAATTCTCCATTCAGAAACCCTTGTTTCTGTCCTTCTAGAGGCAGCAGAAACATACAGTACTGTAAACCAGCACATTTTGTGCTTCACCGAGAACAAACTTCAGAGTTATTGCTCCTAATGCAATTTTCATTGCTGCTGCTCGACCTGGACTAAATTCACAATCAAACAGTCTAAAGCTGTCCTTAAAACTGGCTCTTTACAGTACATATCACTCAGGAATATGAAAGCATTACAGCAATTTGGCATGCCACGCTAACCCTGCCCTGATTGTGTTGCTTAATTTGAGCTGACTGAAATGAGGCTGAGAGAGAGATGAACGCTGCGTTCAGTGGGTTGTACTGCTGTGCACTTTCATCAAATAATACATCAACCCTACATTAACCCAAAAGCCTTCGTATCACATCTGATATGCAAATTACTAAGATCTCGAAATCCACTAGATGCTTTCTGCTGCCTGATTGGTTTATACTCAATTTATGCTTTTTTTTAGTTCAGTTGTGAAATCTTTGCTGAAAAATAAACATAATAATAACTTAAGTTTACTGTATTATCCACACATCAAATTGCACATTTTGGTCCAGTTAATGTTTTTAAATAAAAAAATTTTCCTCTCCAAATTCTCAACAAAAATGTCAACTTTAAGATTTGTAAAATATTTTCTCTAAAGTATCAATAAACTCTAGTATTTCCACATTTATGTCTTACTATTATTTTATATGTCTGGCTTTACAGTGTTAAAAAATTCTTAAATACACCTTAATTCTCTAATAAAATGTACACAAATGTTACATTTTAAAGCAGAGCGCAAACAAATCTGCACTTCACATATTTACGGAAGAAATGTATATAATCCACAAGGACTGTAGCTATTTTGAACTAGTTTTTACATTCCCTAGATTTGCATTGTGGGATTTTATATTCATATTTCTTTGGTTTCTGAACCTTTCAGCTGACAAATGTCATGCGCATATAAAAAATGATCATATTTAAATCTATTTACATGTTTACTTCCCTGCAATAAATGTTTTTATGTAACTTATTTGAATACGTTTATCAGGTTTTTCATTACAGAACATTTAACTTAATAGTTTTAGTCAGTTTGATTGATGTAAGTTGAGATGACTAGAACATTTTATTCAACTAAAATAAAATTTAGGCAGCAATAATTTTGTATACAACCATTCACCACAAATTTACTGCAAACAGAAATCTCGTTTGCATGTAAAAATATGAATTTACAGTAATCGTGTGGCAAAAATTCACCTCAGAGCTTCTCCAGAAGCATCTGATGACTCTGTATACTGTACAATTCTCCTCTTCTCTGCCTGTAAACATGATTTGCTCTCAGTTTTTACTAATAATCAGCAGCTTCAGTCATTCTGGAGTACTTTATGTAACTATTTTGTAAATATATTTTCCCAAACCATGTTTTTACATTGAACATTGAAGAGATCAATTGCAAATAAAGTCATATTTACAGACACAAATGTACAGGATGCACAAGAACCATTTTTAGTAGTGGTCTACTTCATAGTTCATAATTGTAATTTTCAGAAACCATGTTTTTAGTGAGTATTGAAGAGTAACTGCAAAATTTTTTTAAAAATAATAATAATAATCTGGAAAATGTTAAAAATAGTACCTTTATTTTTACTAATAAAGTATTATTTACAGAAAAACACTATGTATAGGATGAAAATAAATAAATACACGGAAAACATTGGAAAAATATGGAAATTGTTCATTAACAGATGTTTCTTTACAGTGTAGTATTTGTCTACTTCATAGTTCAGGCTATTTTGAACTAGTTTGAACATATTAGCTTGGGCATCTGATGATTCTGACACTTTATACACTTCTCCTGTCCTTTTATCTGCCTGTAAACATCATTTTCTATCAGTTTTTTCCTCATAAACAGCAGTCTCAGTCAGCCTCACGGCTCCGGGACGCCCGGCTGCTGAGATCAGCATCAATACAGCGAGACAGCGAGTCGGCAAGAAACAGAATTTCCCAAAGCATAAACGAAACGGGATCCGTGCACTTTTGCAGATTCAGTTTAATCCCAACGGCACGCTCAAAGGACAGTGTGGATTTCCACAGCAGCTAAAAAGCAAAACGGGACGACTACAGCAAAATCCTGAATACGCCAATATATACAGTTGAAGTTCAAATTATTAGCCCAAATATCAAATATTTCCCAAATGATGTTTAACAGAGCAATGAAATTTTCACAGTAATTCCTATAATATTTTTTCTTCTGAAAAAAGTCTTATTTGTTTTATTTCAGCTAGAATAAAAACTGTTTTTAGTTTTTTTTAAAAAGCATTTTAAGGTCAATATTATTAGCCCTCTTAAGCAATATTTATTTCTGATTGTCTACAGCAGTGGTTCCCAAAGTGGGGGTCGGGACCTTGGCTTGGTGATTTCCAAAAATCTAATTAATTGTATTAAACCATTACAATTACCATATTTAGGATTACCATATTTTATCCATAACCTACTGAAGACAAAAATAATAGTTCATAGTTACAGCCTTGCGATTTTTTTTTTTCCTTTTGGATTTAGGGTTGTCACGATACTGGAAATGTTAAACGCTCCAGTGTCCCTGTATCTGTTGTTTCACTCCGTAAACAGCGGTGAGTTCGGTGAACTGATGACCTTCACGGCCAATCACAGTCATTTCTGTTGAGCACGTAAACACAACAGCAAATCAGCAATGTTTAAGAACGAGCTAAACAGCACTCAAATGTTAGCGGGAAATGGACGTTTTTTTAAATTTCTGTATCGATTGGTACCGAATTCCAGTATCGTGACAACCCTAATTGGATCGCGACCCTTGGGGTGATTACATTATATTAAAGACAGCAATAGCGTCAGATTCATTTTATGGCACCAGGTTAAACTTTCTGGCACATTTACAGCACTCACATACATTCAAAAAAATTAAACAAAGAATAGACTTGGGCCTATTGGTGTATGTGTGTGTGTGCACCGTTGCATGCAAGGTTTCTATATTTACTACCACCACAGAGGATATTGGGGGTCGCGAGACAGTGGCAATGTTATTTTGGGGGCCACGGGCTGAAAAGTTTGGGAACCCCTGGTCTACAGAACAAACCATCTTTATCCAATGACTTGCCTAATTGCCCTAATTAACCTAGTTAAGCCTTTAAATGTCACTTTAAGCTGAATACTAGTATCTTGAAAAATATCTAGCCAAATATTATGTACTGCCATCATGGCAAAGATAAAAGAAATCAGTTATTAGAAATGAGTTATTAAAACTATTATGTTCAGAAATGTATTGAACACATGCGTTAGACAGATATTGGGGAATAAAATATACAGGGGGGTAATAATTCTGACTTCAACTGTATATGCATCCCTAAAATCTGCCTCTCATTTGTTATGACATTTGCGAAAAGCACTTAAACTGAATGCCCCCAGTCATGGAACTTTTTTCACCCCTTCAAATGTGAATCGGCACATTTAGTGGGGTCAGATTGCTCCAGATCCTGACCTTTTATTCATTCAGCATTGGAAAAGAATGGCTACTGGCCCCTGTGACGGAAACCCAATGTCTTCAGACCTGTAAGAGAGACGGGGAGGGAAAGAAAAAAAAAAAAAAACAGGAGGCGACACAAATGCACCCTACGAAAAAGAAGAAGACGACAGATCAAGCAAACCTTTTCACCATGTCCTTGAAATACAAGCTGCAGGAAGCTAGAACATTTTGATGGACTTCAAACTCTTTGCCTTCAACAATTATTTTCAGGTCTGTAAACTCTTTCTCTCTCCGCTGCTGGTTCAATTCCTTCAACATTTCTGTAGGAACGAGAGAAAGAAGAGAAACAGTGATTTGCGCGCGCTCCGAGATCGAAAACACACACAGCATATGACGACAATCATTGTGTTTGAAGGAAAACAAGACATTATTTGGCTTGTGCGAGGAAGCGGAGGAATAAAACCGTCAAGCATGAAGGAAAAAAAAAACAATAAGAAAAGTGAAGGCCGGAGGTCAGCACTTGCATTGAAATAAATGATGTGTATGGCTTAAGTTTTGATTTAGAGGAATATTTTAGTCAAATATGCAGCTTTACCTATGATATATGTATATGCAGTCTGTTCAATCCTCTTTGAATTTGAGTCAATTTGGGTGAACTATTACATTCAGAATCAACGGAGGGATTTAAAAAATTAATAAATAAAACACCTAAAATTAAAACATGAACACTTTTTAAACTAATAAATAAAAATAAAAATAGAAACTACCAAAAATATATAAAATAATAAAAATACACACTTAACAACACGGGGAACAGAGTTGTTAAGTGCTTTAAATAAATAAATAAGTAAATAAATGAAAAAAAAAAATATATATATATATATACACACACACACACACACACACATATAAATTAATTAATTAATAAATAAAATAAATAAAAATATAAATGAATTAGTTCATTAATTGATTAATAACTGAATAAATAAAATAAAATAAAAAAATAAAAAAATAAAAATAAATAAATGAAGTAAATAAAAAATAAAAAATAAATAAAATAAATAAATGAATGAATGAAATAAACAAATAAATTAATAACTGAATATATTAAATAAATAAATAAATAAATAAAAATAAAAACGATATGATTTGAGAACTGTAAACTTTTCAAACTAATAAATAAAAATAAAAATAGAAACTAGAAAAACAAATAAAATAATTAATTAAACAATATACACTCGACAACTTGGACATTTGTATCTTTTTAGGGGGGAAAAACGTTTTAGATTCACAGACAATGGTGTGGCTTTAAAATAAATAAAAAAGATTCAATAAAAAAGTAAACTTTTTAAACTATGCATTCAAAATAAAAATACAAATAAATAAATAATAATTATACTTAAAAATTAGTCAATGCACACTCAAAAACCTGTAGGGGGGTGAATTTTTCCTTTCACAGATAAAGGAGTGCTACATCAGGATCTGGAAGTAAATGTCACAATCACTTTGAACTGAAAATCAGTGTAAATAAACTTACCGTGAGCTGAGAGGTTACTGATTTATGAGCAAAATCAATGTTTTCATAAAAAAAAAAATATATATATATATATATAATATAGTTTCTTTTTAAATAACACTTTTACATATAAATACAATTTGAACATAAGATTTTTAATAGGTAGTTTGAACAAGTCGCAAACATCTTTCTTTCTTTTTTTTTTTTTTTGAGTGTACTACAGTAGAAATGATTTTGTTGCTTGTTCAAGCTACTTATATTAATATGAGTTGAACCAACACAATTCAAAAAGTTGTCCCAAAAAGTTACGTTTGGGACCACATAATTGTTTCATGTTCATTCATTCATGCATTCATTTTCCTTCAGCTTAGTGCCTTATTCATCAGGGGTCGTCACAGCGGAATGAACCGCCAACTATTCCAGCATATGTTTTACGCAGTGGATGCCCTTCCAGCCGCAAACCAGTACTGGAAAACACCCCTACACACATTCACACACACTCATACACTACGGCCAATTTAGTTTATTCAATTCACCTATAGCGCATGTGTTTGGACTGTGGTGGAAACCGGAGCACCCGGAGGAAACCCACGCCAACACAGGGAGAACATGCAGACTCCACACAGAAATGCCAACTGACCCAGCCGGGACTCAAACCAGCGACCTTCTTGCTGTGAGGTGACAGTGCTAACCACTCAGCCACAGTGCTGCCTGTTTTATGTTCAATCTACTTAAATTTGTAAAAACGATTAAGTTAATAAACCCAGTATTTTTTACAGTGTATGTTTAAGTGGCAAAAACATCAAGTATTTTTCACTCAATTATGGTACAATAAATACAGTCACATTCCTCAGTTCATAATGACCTAAAAAGCATCGTAACCTTTGCAACTCTTATCACTCTTCAATAAAAATAAAGAATATTTGAAAAGCCCTACATTGAAAAAAAAAAAACATTCATTGGATTTACTAACTTTTTTAAGGTAAGTGGTTGTAAACAATTTATATGGGCTGAATTTAAACAGACTAATTACATTTAGTAATGTTCAACTTAATTTGTTTAAATTCAGCCCATATAATTAACTTACCTTTAAAGGGCACCTATGATGAAAATCATCTTTTTTAAGCTGTTTGGACAGAACTGTGTGCAGGTATAGTGTGTCCACAGTCATACTGGAGTGATAGAAACACAATAAGTCTCTTTTTTTAAATTTCCTGACGTTAAAATAGGATCCAAATCCCTCCCATTTTGAGGCCGACCGCAAAGTGACGTAGGAGTGCGGTTTCCCCACCCACCGAATTGATTGACAGCCGCATATTAACATGTCTCGGTAGTAACGCGTATAAACATATCCACAAGACAGGAAGTGCGCAAAGCAACCGGGATTAAAAGATCTGTTCCGCTCTCTGTGATCATCAATCATCATCAAATGTGATCAAGAATGAGATTTACAAGTTTAAAAGTTTTTTAAAAACATTTTACCGTCTTTACTTTATCACCACGGTTTGTGGACGTTAAATCATTAACATAACGGATATCCATACAGCAGTGGATATAAACATCTATCCTATCACATTTGCTGTGCAAAAACAGTGCTAAGTTAAACTCGCGTGCTGTGTGTGTGTCTGCTGTGTGTCTGTGTGGGTGCGTGAACTTTGTAACGACATTGTGTGTGACTCATCGAAAGGCTTCAATTAACTCCACAACAAATACATCAAATAATCATTGGTAAAGTTCTTACTGTAGTATTTCTCACAAACGTTACGTGAGATCTGCTTCCTTCATGTCTGTCACTGTGCTGTTTATCTGACGCAGCCAGAGATTGAGGCACACTGGGAACAGTGGGCGGGGAGAACTAGCATTAAAGGCACAGGCAACAAAAACAGCTACATTGTGTTTAGAGCAGAAAATTCCAACATTCTAAAAGGTATATTAAATAATCTGATGGGTGTTTTGAGCTGAAACTTTACAGACACATTCTGGAGAGACAAAAGTAAATCCAATGAATAATCTTTTTTCAGCGTACCAAGAAAATGAATGAGAAAACAGTTCTGGAGCAGAGATTTATGAGAGCATGACAATGTTCTCCAAAATGACGGTCTCCTTAGATCCCAAACTCATGTCCAGGAAATGATGCTCATCAAACTATAATTATAAGGTGAGTCATATCTGACACGCTGCATGTATAATTCATCATCTCTGAACCCAATGCAGTGCACAATGACTTTTATCCTCTAGAAAAACTTCAGCAAATTCCCATAGTGCCCCAAAACAGCAGGAGGCCACGATCGCGACAGCTATTCATGACTAATAAGAAGAGACCGCGAAACAACAGCTGATGTACGACAAGACCCAGTTCTGTGCAACAAAGCATTATTTGCGTTTCTGAAAATAAACACAATCAGAAAAAAGAGACACTTCTGCATCTCCTGCGCTGGATCTCCGTGCATTAATTTCAATAATTGGCCGGTTTGAGCGTCAATACAGCTCCATCACACGTCCTCTGACAGCTGTTTCCCGCAGACGCTTGACAAACTCCGAAGCAAAAAAAGGACATGTGATTATCTGCCTAAAATGCTCCCTATTAATTTGAGCAGGAAATTATTCTCTATTTTAAGTGGGTCAGCGTTCTCTGGAGGAGGAGGCCATAATCGTAAAATAGCACAGGGCAGTCCGACGGGAGCAGGAGGAAGGTTTTAAAGGAAAAATCATCACGTTTGTTGATCACCGTTAACTGTTTCAATCGTTTGTGATGGAGAGGGACAAAACTGCACAGTGGAAACATGGAGCAGATCAGTTTAACCTGGAAAAAACTACTAAGGACTCATTCATAAACAAATCTAATGGCTCATTCACACCGAATCCGTCTGCTTCTAAAAACGCGAGACACAATGGTTCGGAATGGATTGAAAAAAGACAGCATAAAGCACAGCGGTATACAGACACAGCCACAGAGAGACTATGAACAGAAACTTGTAACTGAACTCCGCCTCAGAGCCCTTCTGATTGGTCCACTGCTATGGAACTGACAGTGATGAGCAGCCCTGCTCGTGAAAGTAAAAAAAAAACTTCAAAAGACATTATATACAAGCTTGTTTTTGAGCAATTATGAGTTATAAATTCTAAGAAATTTTATTAAATGCGACCCTGGATGACTATTTGATCTATTTGGCCAACTTTAAAGGTAATTTTTCACACTCAGATTCCAGATTTTATAATAGTTTTATTGCGGCTAAATACTCTTCTATCCTAACAAACTATACGTCAATGAAAAGCGTATTCATATTCAATTATCAATCAAAACATTGACACATATGACTGGTTTAATGGTCACACATGTCATTATTTTTAATGACATCAATAGGGTTTTCATATAACACTGATTCTCAGATTATATGTTCGTATGAATGTCCAAATAAAGTGTATCATTATTATTTGGGGGAAATTTCACATATATATTTTGTAACATTTTCATTGTGGATCACATGTAAAAGCAGGTAAAAAACATGGTTTCCCATTGTTTTTCCACATTTACTCATTAATTAGAAGTTGCTAATCATATTTATTATATTATTTTATTTCTTCATTTTACTTAATTAAATTTTTTTTCATTTTATTTTATTTAATTTAATACAAATTTTTATTTTATTTAATTTTATTATTTTTTTTATTAAATTTTATTTTTTCATTAAATTTTATTTTATTATTTTATTTTATTTAACATTTTAATTTTTTATTAAATATTTTCATTTAATTTTCTTTAATTTTATTTTTTCATTTCATTTTATTTTATTATTTTAATTTATTTTTTCATTTTACTTTATTTTTTCATTTTATTTTATTTCATTGTATTATATTTAATTATTTCATTAAATTTTATTTTATTTTTATTTATTTTATTTTATTTTTTTCATTTTATTGTATTAATTTTATTTCATTTCATTTTATTTCATTTAATTTAATTTTTTTATTTTATTTCATTTAATTTTATTTAATTTAGTTTTATTAACGTATTGCATTTAAATTTTATTACATTTCTTAACATTGTAATTCAATTTTATTTTATTGTATTTAATATTTGTTATATTATTTTATTTTTTCATTTTATTTTATTATTTTATTTTATTTATTTTTATTTATTTTATTTAATTTTAATATTAAATGTTAATTTAATTTAATTAAACTAAATTTAATTTAATTTAATTTAATTTAAATTAATTTAATTTAATTATTTAATTTAATTTTTATGAATTTTTAAAATACATGATTTGGAAAACTAAACACAACCAAGAGACACAATGAAAAAACAAATATTAAAGGTTTTGCACAATATCTGTCACAAGAGTGCTTTCTGACTTTCCTGCTCTTTCCAAAGCACAACATGCTTTCAAATCCTGATCATCATCAGACAATTAAGCCAAAACAGAGACTAAAACAACCCCTAACACTATACACTCCAGAATATTCAAACTCTGCATCATGTTCACGTTCATATGCAGTAAAAGCATAAAGAACGGCTGGAAAGCCTGACGTGGAGAACAAATATATTCATCCAATTCAGTCTGCAGATCCTCGAAGAGCACTTTCCTCTCTGAAGCTGGAGAAACGTGTCCTTCCAGAACAAAAGAGCTGTGAATCCATAACAATGGAGCTATAGATATGAGATGAGAAGTTGCGGAGCGCGATCTCCGGCAGGCCCCACACCCCCACACCCCCACACACACACACACACAC
>CAIGQV010017386.1:29502893-29516711 GCA_903798115.1 Danio jaintianensis
GTGCAATTTTATTCCTTTTCAAATGTTTTTAGTGATGTTTATTATTATTATTATTTATTTTTTTTTTCATTCCAGGAAATCTATAATAATTAAGACTTTCTTTCAGAAGAAAAATAAAGTAGGATATAATAAATATAAACATCACTAGAAAACATTTGAAAAGGAATAAAATTGCACAGTAATTTTGTCTTCAACACATATTTTACATATTTCTTCTTCCTGAAAGTTTTGTCCATGAATTGTTAAAAATAGACTAGTACACTTTATTATCAGTGCAATGCATTGCAAAACATCCAATATGCATAAACATACAAACAGGATTAACATTATGTAAATGATGATAATAACAGATGTAAAGATTATGAAGCAATTTTCATTTCACCCCTATACAGAGACATCTTTCAACCTCAACATTTCACTTTAGATTCCATCAAATAAACTCATACATTTCAAGTAACATATATTTCGCCTTCCCATAATGCGTTGCGTTATATGTTGAACTTTACAGAGGCAATATAATGCCATTTTAAAATGCAATATTATCTTATTTTGGGTAGGTTAATGTTTAAAAAAACCATTATTTTTCAGATAATGTACATGTAGCAACTGTCTGAAAGCCAGAGTGTTCTGATTGGTCAGTTGACCCATGTGTGCTGTGATTGGCCAATCGATTGGTGTGTTAGAAAGGTAACGCCTCTTATCATAATCGTTTTAATTTTTATTTTGTATGAATTCTACACAGCCTTGGGGCGGCACGGTGGCTCAGTGGTTAGCACTGTTGCCTCACAGCAAGAAGGTCGCTGGTTCGAGTGCCGGCTGGGCCAGTTGGCATTTCTGTGTGGAGTTTACATGCTCCGGTTTCCCCCACAGTCCAAACACATGCGCTATGAGTTAATTGAATGATCTAAATTGGCTGTAGTATATGAGTGTGAGAGTGTATGGATGTTTATAGTACTGGGTTGCGGCTGGAAGGGCATCTGCTGTGTAAAACATATGCTGGAATAGTTGGCGGTTCATTCTGCTGTGGCGACCCCTGATAAATAAGGGATTAAGCCAAAGGAAAATGAATGAATATAGAGCCTTTTTTTTTCCCCCCGAAAGATTTTTTCAAAAACATTTGTGATCCTGAACCACAAAACCAGTCACAAGGGTTTTATACATCACACGAAAGCTGAATTAATAACCTTTCCATATGGATTGATATGACAGGACAATATTTGGCTATAATATATTATAGCTAGTTATTTTGCAAGATACCAGTATTCAACTTAAAGTGCAGTTTAAAGTCTTAACTAGGTTAATTAGATTAACTAGGCAAGTCATATATATATATTTGACAATATTTGAAAATCTGGAATCTGAGGGTTAAAAAAAAACTAAATACTGAGAAAACCTTTAAAGTTGTCTAAATTACTACTCAAAAATTGAGTTTTGATATATTTACAGTATGAAATTTACAAAACGTCTACATGGAAGATGATCTGTGCTTAAAATTCGAATGATTTTTGGAATAAAAGAAAAATCTAGCATTTTGACCCATGCGATGTACTTTTGGCTATTCCCAAAAACGTACCAAAGCAAAATAAAACAGATTTTGTGGTCCAGGGTCACATTTTTAAAAAACAGATTTAGCTAAAATGAACCAGCATACAGTTGAAGAAATTATTAACCCCCCTGAATTATTAGCCTCTGTTTATTTTTTCCCCCAATTTCTGTTTAACGGAGAGAAGATTTTCTCAACACATTTCTGAACATAATAGTTTTAATAACTGATTTCTAATAACTGATTTCTTTTATCTTTGCCATGATGACAGTACATAATATTTGACTAGATATTTTTCAAGACAGCTTAAAGTGACATTTAAAGGCTTAACTAGGTTAATTAGGTTAACTAGGCAGGATAGGGTAATTAGGCAAGTTATTGTATAACAGTGGTTTGTTCTGTAGACTATCGAAAAAAAATATTGCTTAAGGGGGCTAATAATATTGACCTTAAAATGGTTTAAAAAAAATTAAGAACTGCTTTTATTCTAGCCGAAATAAAACAAATAAGACTTTCTCCAGAAGAAAAAATATTATCAGACATACTGTGAAAATTTCATTGCTCTGTTAAACATCATTTGGGAAATATTTAAACAAGAAAATAAATTTTAAAGGGGGGCTAATAATTCTGATTTCAATTGCATATGATTTGATGACACACATTTAGACTTGCTACAAAGTCCATTAGAACGTTGAACACTAAACCGAGCTACTTCTTAAGTTTTTAAATATTAAATGAACTCTAAGTAGTCATAAATAATTACTCTGGCTTCATTCATGGAGTTTCTCTGTTCTTTTGTAGGAAACCACAAGCTTTGATTTGATCATAAGACGCATTACACACTAAAAATAAGAGAAGAAAGAAACATTACATATTGGCTCTTAAAAAAAAGCAGAACTTCAGATGCGAGCCAAACTCCAATAGCGAAGCAAACACTGCTAAAAAAAAAAATCAATGCATCTAATTTGAGTCTCGGCAGTATAATCAGCGTTTCTGATGGACGTCTCCTCTTGTTCTCAGAGGGGCAGATCGAGCCGCCTGAAGCAGCTTCTACTGTTTAGAGAGATAAAGCCGTGATAATTCATCCTAAAGCCGACCTGTCAGAGATACGCTTCCACACAGACGCGATAAACAGAGGCGGAGGTTAGCAATGAAGACTGGACCTGACACTGACAGAGACATTGAGGACTCCAGATTCATGAGGCAGATGTACGATTTGATTTTTAAGACAAAGCATATCAAGGTTTGGACACACGACGCTTCAGACATTCACTTGACAGATCAATCTATTTCAAATCTTCAACTTTTTTTGTTAAAGGGATAGTTCACCCCAAAATGAAAATTTACTCTCTATTATTTACTCTCCCTCAACTGGTTCCAAACCTTTATGATGAGTATATCTGTTGAACACTAAAGAAGATATTTTGAAAAATGTCAGAAACCTGTAACCATTAACTTCTAGAGTAGGGGCTAAATGACTTCAGATTTTTGGACTTTGATATTATGAAAGTCGACGTTGACTAGTCGCTGGTGACGTCAACAATAAAACACAAGACGCAAATGTTTTGCAACATGCCACAATTTGCGATTTATTTGCAAGAAAAAATATATTCACATGCTATTTGGCAGGCCATAACACATTGCAAAAACAATGCAACATTACCAATCTAGTGCAAAACAAATGCACTGTCAACACTTTCATTTTGTTAATAAAGCAACATTAGCAAGGGCTAGTTTTAGTGCTAAATAAATGCAGTCAGCACATTGATCACTGAATGTTCAACTAATAATGTAACAATAACAGATACTTTAGCGCAAACGTAATGCATACATCATTTGCACATAGAACACCGATTCATGGCAAGTTAATTCATAACATAACGCATGAAATACAAAGACTAAAGCCTACTCACGGTAGGCTGTAAACTAAAGTCCTGCTCAGACGCATATTCCACCGCTATGATAATACGGGTCAGAAAAGCTGCTCAAAATCTTGCTCACATTAAATTAACTTCAGTAATACAAGGGCGCATTTCATGGGGAACCACCTCCATGTGTAAAGGTTATTGCACACTGAATCCGAAATTTTCGTCAGTAATTTTCGCACATTAAAAAATAAATTCGACCTCATGTTGTGTCAATCGTATTGACACCCTGCCTCCCAAACTTTCGTCCGTCAGGTACCAGGTTCGATAATCGTAGCGCAGTTCTTTGATGAGGAGGAGAACTCTCCTCTTTATGAAGGCTAGTATTAAATGAACACAATGTAGCCTATTCCTCTTTTTTTGCTTTGGAGAAGAGAGGAGAACAAAGTATCACCGCTTAAATTGACTCTGGAATATTTTGCGTTTTTTCGTAATGGATTAATTAATACGCATCGGACTCAGTGTGCAAGCTTTGTTTACGTGATGAATTTTCGCAAAGACCTTAAGGCTGCCATGTAATTCAGGTCAAAAACCGCATGATCTGATCAGCGTGACTAGTCGACGTCAATCAAAAAGTGTCACGGCAGACACGCAACTAGTCTGTGCAACCCCCATTCTATAGTAGGAAAAACAAATACTATGGAAGTCAATGGGTGCGCCAGAAATCACATGCTTCCTTACTATATAGTACGTTAAAAACAGTATGTGAGCTGAGTAGTACGTCCAAATTGATAGTATTGGAGAAGTACTCGGTTGACTTACTACTTTCAGGAAGATTCTGAAATATGCATACAATGGACTCTAGGATATCCCATGATGCAAAGTGAGAGAATTCATGAGGGGAGTAAAGTGATGTAACTCATGCGGGTAGGTCATGTGATATTGACAAATGGTGGATGTAGTACGTCCGAATTCCATTCATACTACAGTATATAGAATGTCATTTTCTAACAGTCGTGTAATAAATTCAAATGTAGTATATACTCGAGTAGTGGGCGATTCCGGATGCAGCCAATGGTTCAAGGTTTCCAGCATTTTTCAGAATAATGTCTTTTGTGTTCAACAGAAGAAAGAATCTCAAATAGGTTTGTGACAATTGAAAGGAGAGCAAATGATGAGAGAATGTTCAGTTTTGGGTGAACTATCCTTTTAAAACTGAATTGGTTTATTTGAGCAGTGTTAATCCTGTGCATATTAGAAAAAAGTCAAATTGCAGCAAAATAATTAGTTTGAGTTTTATTCAACACCCTATTCTGTAGCTCAATGCAAGGTCAATGAACAAACTAATAAAAAGTTAACCTCAAATGCAGTGTGTTGCTGTGTAAAAGCATCGACTACCAAATTGACAAAAAATAAATAAATAAAAATGCACTCCTAAACCAAGAAGCTCATCTAATAACACATTATTTCTTCCTTATACTGTAGGTCCAACACAGGCTCATTGGAAATACGTGATTCAGTCGACATTTCTGTGAAACTGCAAAAAAAATACACAAACTTATGCTTGACTGCAGTTTCTGGGTAAAATGAACACTAGGGGGCATTATGATTTGTAATGGAATATGTTTGCGTCACCTATCTGTCTTCATATGGTCAACGTTTCTGGTGTGGTCAGTTTGCTCGGTTGCTTACATTGTACGGTGTTGTGCTTGTGCTGCAGAGCGCTCAGGTTTGAGTCCAGCACGCTTCCACAAAAGAAATAAAAGCACTGTAAGATCAAGGTAGAACTATGTGGTTGCATTGCACTTTTTCTTATGTTTGCTTTTGGAAACACTATTGGTTGGGTTTAGGGAAGGGTTTAGGTCAGTGGTTCGCCAGCTGATCTGTACAGCAAGCTCCGCCTTCTCTTGGACGTGTACAAGAAGGACGTGCATCTGAAACATACAACAAAATATACCCCAAGTATCATATTTCAGATTTACAAACATGTAGACAGCACCATCTAGTGGATTTGTCATCTGAAACGTGCAACGAAACGTACCTGGAGCAACGTATTTTACATTTTGCGAAAGGCAATGAGCCATGGCTCTATAGATTTGTTCAGTCCAAGTACTTTTCCATTTAGAAAATATATGCACTAATCTATTCCTATTCCAGTCTCTTTGGATTGCTAATATGTCTAGACTGTCCTTTTTTTGAATTGCCATTAGTTTGCATTTATTTCCTCCTGCATTGTATCAGATTACTTACTTTATCAAATGCATTCTGCAAAGTCTTAATATTTTCCTGAAAAACAGCCAAGCTAAATCTATGCGTCTATTCCTTTCACTGAACTGCTCAAAAGGGTCTGCATCAGAGCATCACATTTCTCATATGTTCCACTTTCACTAGTTTATCTGAAGACATCAAGTGTCCTTGAAAACATGCACCTCACTGTTAAATATGAATTACATTTCACACAAGAATCAACCATTTGTCTCTACTTCCCGAAAATACTTGCTGCTTTTTTATAATCATTTCTAAAATTCAACAGGATCAAAGTGAAACCCTAACCAAACTAGTTATTGGAGTACTTCCACAAGAAATCTATTTCATTACACAGATATCACAATTTAAACACAGGCTATTGGAAATACATGAATAGACTAGATTTTTGTGAAACTACACAAAAAAAAAAAAAAGTACGTTTGACTGCAGTCTTTAGGTAATACTAACAAGTCGCAGTGCACTTTTCTCTTATGTTTACTTTGAAAGCACTATTTGTTGGTTTAGGGCAGAGTTTAGGTCAGTAGTTCGCTATTTGATCTGTACAACAAGCCCCGCCTTCTAGAGGATGTGTCCAAGAAGGACATGTATCTGAAACAAACAACATAAGATACTCTAAGTAACATATTTCTCTAGTGGATTTCTCATCTGAAACATGCAACAAAACGTACCCAAAGCAATGCATTTTATGTTTCATAAAAATGTAAGCTGAGGCACATATTTCCAATGAGCCTGGGTTATTTAATACACTGTTAATTACTATTTACTATTTAATACACTGACGACCTTACTGTGACGACCACGACCCATGTGGAGGCAAGGTGGGTACTGCTCTGGACCGCATGGCAACGTGGGCCAGAATGAGGTTTAAGCCAAAGAAATCCAGGTGCATGGTGATCAGGAAAGGTAAACTGACAAACTGCTGCATGTGCAAGGGCAAGTGATTCCATCGATAAAGGAAAATCCAATTAAGTGCCTCGGGAAGTGGTTTGATGATTCACTTACCGACAGGAACAACATAAGCAGTACAGAGAAGCAGAAAGAGGAATGGTTGAGGAAGATCGAAAAATCAGAGCTCCCGGGGAAGTTTAAAGCATGGCTTTACCAACATGGATTGCTGCCAAGACTCATGTGGCTGTTAACGGTGTATGAAGTTCCCATGACAAGCATCAAAGGAGTGGAAAGAAAGATCAACAAGCACCTCCGGAAGTGGCTGGGAATCCCTCCAAGCTTCACTTCGGTAGGCCTTTATATAAGATCAGGACAGCTGCAACTTCCTCTGTCATCCGTGGTAGAGAAATTTAAGGTAGCAAAGTGCAGGGTCATAATGACATACAGAGACTCCCAGGATGAACAAGTCAGGCAAGCAGGCATCTTTACAAGATCAGGACGCAAGTGGGCAGCTGACTCATCTATTGCACAAGCTGAAAGTATGTTGAAGCTACGTGACATCATGGGAACGCCATGCACAGGAAGACAGGGTCTTGGAACTTCCCATATCCAGTGATGGGGAAAGGCTGAATCCAAGGATAGAAGGGCCATGATTCAGGAGGAGGTACGGAACCTGGAGGAGAAAGGACGAAGGGCAAGGGCAGTGGAGCTAGCGTCCCTGGGAGCATGGACAAAGTGGGACCTACCCAAGAGGAAGATCACATGGGGAGATCTGTGGAGATTGGAACCTTTCCACATCTCATTCATGTTAAGATCGGTGTATGACACACTCCCAACTCTGACAAACTTGCACAAGTGGGGCTTAAGAGAGGACCCATTGTGCAAGCTTTGTGGGGAGAGGGGTACCATGGCACACATCCTGTCTGGATGTAAAACAGCACTTGTCCAAGGTAGATACAGGTGGCGCCATGACCATGTGCGCCAAGGGCGCCAAGTGCTCATGACACTCGCTAACACCCTGGAGCAAGGAGAGACGCAAGAAACACCAACGACACGGGAGAGCAATACCACCAATCAAGTTTGTAAGAGCGGGTCAAAAGCCACCAACCACAGTAACAATAAGAACCAATCTGCTGCAAAAGGCCCAATCATGGGAAATGAAGGTAGACCTGAGGAAAAGACTGCAATTCCCCCCGGTTGTCCAGACAACCCTGAGGCCAGATGCAGTACTGTGGTCTGAAGAGGCAAAAAAGATCATTGTCATCGAACTTACAGTCCCATGGGAAGAGGGTTGTGAGCAAGCGTTTGAGCGGAAGAGTGCCAAATACCAGGACCTCTTGCATGACTGCAGGGAGAAAGGTTGGCAGGCATTGCTCTTCCCAGTCGAGGTCGGCTGTAGAGGATTCCCTGCCCAGTCAGTATGGAGGATGCTTACAGCCATTGGGGTGACGGGGAGTGAAGTGAAGTGAAGTGTAGTGTGGCCAAGTATGGTGTCCCATACTTGGAATTTGTGCTCTGCATTTAACCCATCCAAGTGCACACACACAGTTAGTGAACACACACATACCGTGAACACACACCCGGAGCAGTGGGCAGCCATGCTGCGGCGCCCGGGGAGCAGTTGGGGGGAACGGTGCCTTGCTCAAGGGACTCACCTCAGTCGTGGTATTGAGGGTGGTGGAGAGTGCTGGTCATTCACTCCCCCCACCCCCAATTCCCGCTGGTACCGAGTATCGAACCAGCAACCTTCGGATCACGAGTCCAACACTCTAACCACCAGGCCACGACTGAGAAAGACTCTCTCTGGGAGAGAAAGATAACTATTCGCAGGATGGGGGAGGCAGCAGAGAGAGCTTCTTGCTGGTTATGGAGCAGGAGGGAGGAGCTTAGCTGAAAGCCGGGGGGAGTTGATGGGCAGTGATTTAGCCACCACTGCTGACCCACTAACGTTGAGGGTGTTGCGGATTAGGGTCGAAACACCCAATGATTGTTGGATACCATCTGATGACATCAACTCTTTCTGGCTAAGGCTACATTCACCGAAAGTGAATGAAGGAGAAACATCTTTTGGATGTAATTGTAATCACTTGACATTTCTTTTAAAATTAATTGTGAAATATACAAGGAATATCTGAGTGAAAACTGTCTACGCTATTTTTTATGCTAGTCTTTATTTATTTATTTATTTTTAAAATCTATTTATTAGAACGTAACACAAAAGCAGAGATACATCATAAATAGTCAATAGGGATACAGATAGAGACTGAAAAGATTAGGGGAAAAAAAGAAAAGAAAGATATTTGAGTGTTATTTTAAAACAATATATATTGTGTTGGAGTTTAAAAAAAAAAGGAAAACAGGAATGTGGGAGGGGGGGTGGGGGTTTATATACTTGTTATATATATAATGAGGCTGTTTACTAAATCTATGTTGTATGTTTAAAGTTAGTTATGTATAATTCTTAGAATTGGGTTCCATCTTGCTTGAAATATATTCATCTGAAGTCTAAGGCAATAAGTTATACTTTTTATTTCTTAAATTTCTCAAATTCTTTTGATCCATTGCTTGTACGTAGGTGGGTCTATGCTAATCTTTAAAGCCATAAAATACTTAAAGTGAAATGTAACAACAAATAAGTGATGTCATTTTCAACTAAATCAGTCTAAAGCAAAACGCTCAGGTGTTTTGAACTTCTGTTTGCCCTTAAAATAAGATCGATGAATAACTCTGATGCTGTGTTCACACCAGACGTGGCATGTGCAAATAAATTGCGCTACTCGCATAAATAGACACGTGAACATTTTGAGTTTACTTGCTTCATTGGCACGTCAAATTCGCTTCACAATAGACGCGGGGCTTCTGTCTGCCCGGTGACTTTAGCTTCGTTGCTAAATGGCTAACGTGGATTTTATTGAGCGAGTAGCTGTGTTTATGTGCTTTAGGAAGGCTTAATTCGTAGATTCGTTTGGCGCCGTGTCTGAATCCACTAGATCCTTTCAGAGGTGCACCCAGCTCTGTGAGTTCATCAACACCTTTAAAAACTATACTGGATGATGGAAGCTTTCAGTGGTCCTTCAGACTGAGCCCAGCCCAGTTTGATGAACTGTTGTCCAGTGTCGGCAAGAGGATTTCCCCTCTGGACACCAACTGCAGGCGCGGCATCATAATCACGCCCCTACAGGAGCAAGCTCCTGATTGGCTAATGCGGTGCAAATGTCAGGTAAAGTCCAGATTTTCCAACTTGAGCGAATTGTCAAACACAAACGCTCAATACGCGCCGCCTCTTTCGCGCAAATTGCACCCCAGGATGTCTATTCGTGTCTTTGAATTGACTTAACATGAAAATCACTCGTGCTTGACGCTTCATCCGCGTCTGGTGTGAATGCATCATGAGAATATTTGGGGCCTTAAAGAGACAGTACACCTAAAATTGAAAATTCTATCATCATTTACTCATCGTCCACTTGTTCCAAACCTGTTTGAGTTCATTTCTCCTGTTAAACACAAAAAGGAAGATGTTCTGAAGCATGTTGGAAAAAACAGCCCTTGACTTTCATAGTATTTTTTTTTTACTTCTACTATGGATGTCATTCATTTATTCATTCATTCATTTTCCTTCGGCTTAGTCCCTTATTTATCAGAAGTCGCCACAGTGGAATGAACCGCAAACCATTCTGGCATATGTTTTACTCAGAGGATGTCCTTCCAGCCGCAGCACAGTACTGGGAAAACTATGGATGTCAATGTCTGTTTTTAATAAATGCTGAGGAAAATGTCATTTTTGTGTGAACTAACCCTTCAATCATTAATTAGGCTCAATTCTACATACAAAAGAGAGTTTTGCTGATGCTTCATCTGAAAAGGATCACCTTAAACTTTAAACATCCCACAAAGCAGTCCAACTCTATGTCCAAATCTAGTTTTTCAGCCTTACTAAAATCTTTAAAGCAACTTCATTTTCAGCTCTGATGCTCATTTTTCACAAAACCAATAAACATAAAAGTGCTGTGATCTGTGATGTCATTTCAGTTGACATGCCCGCTTCTAATGAATCTGTAAATTTCAGTAGGAACCCGTAAAATTCAATGAACTTGACTTCGGCATCCGATTTCCCATCATCCATAGCAGCAATTACAAGCAGATAAATGGGCAGCAAACTCAACTCATGTTCTCTCTGGTTCAGAAGATGAATACCTCACGCAATTCAACATGACACTCAATAGAGACAGAAAAAAAGAGGAAGAAAGAAAAGACATTTCTGCCTATGGCTGGCTCGAAAATCAGGCCGAATTTAGAGCTTCAGGGCACAATATCGAATCAGAAACATACACCGGTTTCTTTTGAATAATCTAATAGTTTCTTTTTATATGTAATACTATAAAGCACAAGAGACCAAAAACAGAATTGGAAAAGTTGAGACTAACTAGAGTTACATCAAACGCCAAAAGTTTATTTCCCCTAATAAATCATTCCTGGGAAATTAGCTACGGTACATTAAACTTGCCCATCTCCACTGTGTTGATATATGAACCGAAATTCGTTTATACTATATTTACATACGGTTTCCATTTATATGGAAATTATTCCTGCCATTTTAGACCCACCAACAATTTTGCAGAAGCATCCGCTGCCCCGTAAATCTATTTGATCTTCACAATAGTTCCTGGATGATGCAGAATAACAGAGAAGCTAATCCTTGAAATTCATAAAATCATTACAAACTTCCTGTGGTTGGGCAGGAAAAACAAAAAGAAAGGCAAACTCACATAGTCCTGTGGGTGGAGATGAATGGGTGGTTTTATTGAAAGTGAAAGGCCGGGAAGTAATAAATATATTCAAGATCATCAAGTTGTGCAGGTTGAAGATTGTGTGCGATTCTTCTGGAGACTAGAGAAGCATTTACCCTCCCAACAAACTATAGTACATAGCAAAATTCTACTTGCGCAGCTCTATGTGTAAAGATGGAGATACAAGTCCAACTTTTGTATTTACAGTATATACACAGTTATATATACACAGTTACTGGTCACACTTTACAATAAGGTTTCATTAGTTATTGTATTTGATAATGTGAACTAAGAATGAACAATAGTTGGACATCATTTATTAATCATACTTTAACATTTACTAATGCGTTTTTAAAATACAAAGTTGTTCTAGTTAACATTAGCGAATGCATTGTAAATTAACATGAACTAATTTTGTGAATTTATTTATGAATAAATACTGTCATAAATGTAGTGTTCATAGTTTGTTCATGTTCGTAAATACATTAACGTTAATTAATGGTGTTGCCACTGCAATTATTTCATGGAAAAATGTGACTTAGCTCTTACATATACATATATAAACCTTAAACTCTAACTAATGACTACTACCAACTTCATTTACGAACTTGTAAAAAAAAGTGCGAAACTGTGTAGGTCAGGGGTATTCAACAATGATTAAAAGAAGTCCAGTTAGAGAAAGTTTATGTTAGAGATGTGAGCAGTATCACATGAGTAGCAGTGCGATATGGCTGTATATCGGCACTGGTGGGAGGCATGTGTTGGCACAAGTATAGTGGTAGTGTCCCACCAGTGACGATATACAGCCATATCGCACTGCTATGAGTGTGATATTGTGTTTCTACAACAGTTCAACGGCATAACCGTGTATATAAAAAAGAAAATCAAACACGGAGAGACTCAAAAACCCTTTTGTATCAAGAATTACTTTCTTCTGCCGTTCATTCACATCTGCAGCTGATGTCAGAAAAGCAGGAGCCTCTGCTACTTCACACACGTCACTTTAGAGCTAGTATTTGAATGATTCTCTAGCGTAATGTCTAAAGTGATGACAAAACAGGTGATTTTGCTAACATTTTAAGATTATAAGGCTGAACGGCATGAAATGCCATTAGTCTAGAGACATTTTACCAGTATTTCTCTATTGCAATCGGGAGATCACAATAATTAACGCCGAAAAAGCCAAAGCAGCGCAAACACTTACAGATTACTGTTGTGTTTGTGATAAGGAAAAACGCTAAACACAACCATTTCTTCTTTTTTTCTGTTTACTGAACTAGTCTGCAGTAACGAAAACAGGAGACACATTAGAAACAAACAGATGGCCAACCAAAAAATAACTCAGGGTTATACAAAGAGTGGCCAACACAAAATACACACATTCTTGATATCTGAGTCTCATCTCACACTCAATACACTACAATTAGTATGGTATAAATACAGCACTGCAACATACAAAAGAGAGAGATCGACTTAGAAAGTCACTCAGCCAGTTTTATAATGATTTGATCAGATGTAGTTTGAGATTATGCTATGAGTTTTTCTCCCCTAAGGGCTTATTATGCGGTCACTGACGCCATCTTGTGGCAGAACGTCAACCGTCTTTGCTCTGCTCAATGACAGGCTGATGGATGCAGACATGCTGTATCTCCGAAATTATAAATATTTAAAATAGGCACTATCCTTATAATTAAACTGCATAGTTGCAATCTAAACAACTGATGGCGAGCCTTTTTCTTGCCTGAAAAAGCCTCAGAAGTACATTATGTTGTCCAACAGCTGCAATATTTGTCAAAATGTAGTGAGTTTATTGATCTGCTGTCACTCTATGTGGGCGGAGTAATACACAAGGGTGAAGAGGCTGTACGAGTGCTGTTATTACGGGAATATCGCACTGCTATCAGCCATTCACATCTGATTCAAGAACCAGACAGAACTGTTGTATATCAGAATCAGAATCAGAATCAGAAAGAGCTTTATTGCCAGGTATGTTCACACATACGAGGAATTTGTTTTCGTGACAGAGCTTCTACAGTGCAACAGAATTACAGAGACAGGACAAAAAACAGATAATAAATATATTTAAAAAAATGAAAGTTGTAGTGAATGCAAATATACAAATTGACAAGTGTATGTACAGGAATATTACTATATACAACAGCAGCTGTTATGTGCAAATTAGCATGTAAAATATGTTGTTAAATAAGTGTTTGTGTATAAAAAGTGTATAGCAGTAGTGATGTTTGTTCCATAATTACTATCATCAAGTGTTCATGAGATGGATTGCCTGAGGGAAGAAACTGTTTCTGTGTCGGGCTGTTCTGGTACACAGTGCTCTGTAGCGTCGACCAGAAGGTAAAAGTTCAAAGAGGCAGTGTGCTGGGTGTGAGGGGTCTCACATATATATATGTGTGTGTTTGTATATATATATATATATATATATATATATATATATATATATATATAT
>CAIGQV010017386.1:29521072-29535596 GCA_903798115.1 Danio jaintianensis
GTGTTTTCACTATGTATAAATATTACATATTATGTATATTTAAATAATATATATATTTTTTTTTTTAATTATTATTTTTTTTCTAATAAAAGATTGTATATATATTTTATTTAAATATACATAATATGTAATATTTATACATAGTGAAAACACAAACATTATGTAAACAAACTTTTATTTTGGATGTGATTAATCGCAATTAATTATCAATTAATCACAATTCAATTTTGACAGCACTAATACAAAATAAATAAATAAATAAATAAATATCAAAAAGTTACAAATTGCCATAAGATTGAATTAGATATGTACAGTAGGCATTATCGCCCACCCCTAATCTGAATCCAATTCAAGCAATCAATCCACGCATGAAAGAAGAGAGCAAATAAGAGATATTCTGAGCTTTCTTTCAGCTCTTTACCTGCAATATCTTTCTCCCTCATCTGCTTTGCGGGCGGCTCATCCGTGTCCCAGGGTGTGGACTGGTTAATGGGTGTTTGTCCCCACCGGACGCTATTAGCCAGAACCTGGCCCTGAGCCTGCGTGTCTGCCGTCGGGTGTCCAGAGACCTGTTTCAAGCAGAAGAACATCTCCAATAAACACACCAGCCTTTAATTACCATCTACACTTCCAATTACAACCCATTTGGCAGACGGCGCCACATCATTTTGCTTTGTTAATATTACATTCCATTCGCTCTTTTAATTACGCCGCTGTTCCAGATTAGAGCCATCAATAATGCAGGAAAATCCAAGGTCGGCCCCCAGCAATTTGACTGGGTGCAAGAAAGTGAGATCTATATAGAGAACATTTTACTAATTAATTCTTATCTCCCTCGCATTGACTGTAAATCAAAGGGGAAGGAATGAAGTTTTTTTTGCGGCATCGAGGGGGACTTTTAATCACCTCGCTGAAAATAGGTACTAAAAAATCGAATGGAAATGGACATGCAAAACTCATTCTCCTCCTCAACGCCAGTAGATTTAGCAACTGAAACTCTTACTTGACATACAATTCATTGATTTTGTTTCAGCTTGTGGGAAAGTAAATGTTTATTTTTGTTTGTTTGGTTTAATGTGATGTACAAAAATAAATCATCTATTAAAGGGGAACCTTTTTACAAAATGTAAAATAAGTCTCGGATGTCTCTAGAGTGTGTGAAGTTTCAGCTCAAAATACCACAGATAATGTTTTATAACTGTTTGAAACTGCTTCTTTTAGGCTTTGATCCTAAGTGTGCCATTTTAGTGACTGTGGCTTTAAATGTAAATGAGATTGTGCTCTTTTCAAAAGAGGGCGGAGCTACAAATGCCTGTGTGTCAGCATAGTGGCAGATTCAAAAACAAGACTAACGTCCTATGCTAATGAGGGAGAGATGGTCACTAAAGCCTAGTTCTACATGACTTAAAACATCGGCAGATCGCTGTGACGTTCACACTACATGACTTGATTTTGTGTTTTTTAATCGTTGTGGTGTTCACACTACGCGACACTACGTAAACGATCCACAAGAGGGGGGTCACACTACATGATCTGACAACAACTCGTTCCCCAACAGCTCAGCCAAGCTACCAAACCACAGCCAATGAAATGTTGAGTAAGGAGCCGGCAGAAAAAGCTGAACACTATTGGCTGCTTGTGTGCTGATGACATCACTGACAGCGTTTCAAGTTTTCAAGGGAGCGTTTAAAAACATTTAAAAAACGTTTAAAAATGGATCAATCACTTATCTGCAAGGTTCAAGATGCAAGGTTCAAGATGTGAACACTAGAACTACCGAGGCAGTCAGAGAGAATTTTTGTAATTTAATAACTCTTTGAAATAAAACTGACATATCTATAATACCCTGATGTTTCCTAAATATCTGTGTGTTTCTTTCTAACGTTGTCTTTTTTTAATTACAAAACAGAAAAGAACTGAGTATTTCCACCTTTATTTACCATATAGGTCAAAATGACCACATGCCTGTCTGCTTCTTTTCTCCGTGACTTTAAATATGCGTGCCTTTTTTTGCCTAGCAACTTCCTGCTAACATAAACATAACTTTCTAATAGCAAAAACATACATTTACTTCAGATATATCTTTCAAAACAGCATATTCTGTGCCGTGAAATAGCTCCTGTTTGAAAGTGAAAATGAAAGACCTTTACGGGTGTTCCAGTATCTTAACTACATATTTATAGGTTGTATTACCAAAAAGATCATATTTTTAGGGTAATGGTGTCATAAAATATGATGACAGACATTCAAAGCTTAATTTTAATATCTCAATAGAAGCTTTAAATGTAAATATGACGTCTTATATGAGAACGGTCAGAATGAATGCTATGGTACATCTAATAGTTATAGAATTCTAGTTTGACTGTTAATATAGCCTACTCGTGTCCGTGTTAATGCAGAATGAAGCGAGTGCATCGATGCCCATTCTGGCCAGTCACAGACGTTTCTGTTGAGCTCCTGAGCACAATGGCCATTCAGCTCATGCTGATATGCTCTCTCATTGGCTGCAGCTCGTCACTACATCTGACTGCACGTGGGGTCGAGTCGGCCGACTGCTCTGGAATATTCAGCATGCTAGATATTGGATTTCTGTCTGTGAGGTGTCAGTGACGCGTCAGCGAGCCTCTTTGATGTGTTGTTCAGTAGTTCACACTTAAAGACTGCCGAGTGCCGAACACCCACAGATTTTTCCCCGATCACAGCCCGATGTGTCGGCGAGCTCTTTAACTTCCAAATCGGGCTCAAATCGGGCTTAAAATCCTGTAGTATGAACTAGGCTTAATGGGCGGGGCTTTCCCCCTCTGATGACACGTACAAATAGAGAATGTCAATCAAAGTGTTTCTGCAGAAATCAAGTGTGATTATATAAAATAAATGTATAAACTTTTACCACACAATTGTGTTTAAACCCCTTATAAAAGTGATTTTTGCATAATAGGTGCCCTTTAAAATAACATTAAAACTAATGGAAATTAAAATTAAATAAAGACAAGAACAAAGATAAAGATAAAAATAATATAACAATCAACAAACACTACAACAGTACTGTATCTCCATTAAACTAAAATAACACTTTCTACATACAACACACATTGTTTCCTTCACACAAATAATTAAGCATTTAATCTGCAATCAGTTTTTTATGAAAAGTATCACTTATTTCACTGCTAGTTTTAATACAATGTCAACTCCAATAATGTTTAATAGAAGCCAATAAGTTGTAATATTATATGCACACAATACAAAACAATATATAGCATATGAAAAAAAATATATAGAAAATGTATTGTAAGAAAAATCTGAAAAGTTTCAAGAAGCTAATTGGCCACATATTGGCTGATTTATTTGTCTGCACTATACTTTCTAAAACTAATCTTGCTCACAATTATGAAAACAAAATTTAATTTGATTTAAGATCCAATTAAATGGTTAGACAGATGCAATTTAAAGTTAAAAACTCCATTACTCCTTAAAAAATGCATTGTAACATGCATATACAGTATATATAAATGAGAACATTTTAATTATAATTATTAAATTATTATTACTATTATTATTATTATTATCATCAAATTATTATTATTATTATCATCAAATTATTATTATTTGGAAAAAAGTGTTTTGCCAGTAATATGTATAATCACTGTAAAAAAATAAAAATGATAATGAAAATAAATAAATAAATAAATAAATAGCAAGAAGGTCGCTGGTTCGAGTCCTCGGCTGGGTCAGTTGGCATTTCTGTGTGGAGTTTGCATGTTCTCCCCGTGTTGGCGTGGGTTTCCTCCGGGTGCTCTGGTTTCCCCCACAGTCCAAAGACATGCGGTATAGGTGAATTGAATAAGCTAAATTGGCCGTAGTGTATGTGTGTGAATGTGAGAGTGTATGGGTGTTTCCCAGTGCTGGGTTGCAGCTGGAAGGGCATCCACTGTGTAAAACATATGCTAGATAAGTTGGCGGTTCATTCCGCTTTGGCGACCCTTGATAAATAAAGGGACTAAGCTGAAGAAAGTGAAATGAATGAATGAATGAATGAATGAATGAATGAATGAATAATAATAATAATAATAATAATAATAATAATAATAATAATAATCAATCAATCAATCAATCAATCAATCAAACTATAATCGAAATAAGTCAATCAAACCTCCTGTCCACTAATGGTATTAAGGAGCAGGCCTATATACATCTCAATCAAAGGTTTTTTTATTTTTGTGTGTCAGGACCAAGAAAAAAATTGCTCATAATATGGAAGAACACTATTAATTCATATTCATCTTTTGTGTCTGCGAAAGATGGATCTCATTATGCCGCTGTCAGAACTCACAGTTCCATGAGCAAGTCGAAGAAAGCAAAATAAGTGGCTGAAAACAAGTCTTAAACATCATCTTGATTTTATGCCACTTTTCATATGCATTTCAAAACTGTAAATAAAAGGAGGAAAACATAAAAAGATCCCTTCTCAGCGTCAAGTGTGGGCGATGGTTTTGTCAGTGCGTTTCTCATTGCCAAGTCTGAAAAACGCTTCTTTAAATGTGAGAAATAGTATTTAGACATTCCTTCTACAGCAGAAGCCTGAATTACCCACCTTCTCATCTAAACACACCACTACTAAAATGTCTCAAATTTCATCCTAAGTTCACTTAACAAAATGAGCAAACATACACTCACCGGCCACTTTATTAGGTACACATTACTAGTACTGGGTTGGACCCCCTTTTGCCTTCAGAACTGCCGGCATAGTTTCAAGAAGGTACTGGAAATATTCCTCAGAGATTTTGCTCCATATTGACATGATAGCATCACGCAGTTGCTGCAGATTTGTCGGCTGCACATCCACATGGTGGAATCTCCCGTTCCACCACATCCCAAAGGTGCTCTATTGGATTGAGATCTGGTGACTGTGGAGGCCATTTGAGTACAGTGAACTCATTGTCATGTTCAAGAAACCAGTCTGAGATGATTTGCGCTTTATGACATGGCGCGTTATCCTGCTGGAAGTAGCCATCAGAAGATGGGTACACTGTGGTCATAAAGGGATGGACATGGTCAAAAAACAATACTCAGGTAGGCTGTGGCGTTGACACGATGCTCAATTGGTACTAATGGGCCCAAATTGTGCCAAGAAAATATCCCCCACACCATTACACCACCACCACCAGCCTGAACCGTTGATACAAGGCAGGATGGATCCATGCTTTCATGTTGTTGAGGCCAAAGTCTGACCCTACCATCCGAATATCACAGCAGAAATCGAGACTCATCAGACCAGGCAACGTTTTTCCAATCTTCTATTGTCCAATTTTGGTGAGCCTGTGTAAATTGTAGCCTCAGTTTCCTGTTCTTAGCTGACAGGAGTGGCCCCCCGTGTGGTCTTCTGCTGCTGTAGCCCATCCACCTCAAGGTTGGACGTGTTGTGCATTCAGAGATGCTCTTCTGCAGACCTCGGTTGTAACGAGTGGTTATCTGAGTTACTGTTGCCTTTCTATCAGCTGGAACCAGTCTGGCCATTCTCCTCTGACCTCTGGCATCAACAAGGCATTTGTGCCCACAGAACTACCGCTCGCTGGATATTTTCTCTTTTTCAGACCATTCTCTGTAAACCCTAGAGATGGTTGTGCGTGAAAATCCCAGTAGATCAGCAGTTTCTGAAATACTCAGACCAGCCCGTCTGGCACCAACAACCATGCCACGTTCAAAGTCACTTAAATCACCTTTCTTCCCCATTCTGATGCTCGCTTTGAACTGCAGCAGATCGTCTTGACCATGTCTACATGCCTAAATGCATTGAGTTGCTGCCATGTAATTGGCTGATTAGAAATTTGCGTTAACGAGTTGGACAGGTGTACCAAGTGAGTGGCCAGTGAGTGTTTATACAGTGTATATACATTTTAATTCTTTTAAAAATATTTCCCAATTGTTGCTTAACAGAGATTTTATTTACATATTTTTAAACATAAAAGTTTTAATAACTCATTTTTAATTACTAATTTACTTAGTGGTTGCCATGGTGACAGTGCATAATATTTGTGCAAGATACAAGTATTCAGCTCAAAGTGCAGTTTAGAGACTTAACTAGATTAGTATGTTAATTAGGCAAGTTACTTCAAACTGTAAACTGGCGTTAAAGAGTACATCCAAATCTTTGAGAGTGTTTGTGCTTTCACATTTTTGCTTTTAATTAGATTTTTTATTTGACAAAAATGTATTCAATGGCATTTTAAAAGGCAATTATAATAAGGCAAACAAATAAACAACCATAAAGTAGTTAAAATGCTATGAATGGCATTTCTGTGGAATCTAGTTATGGTCTGCATTTCATTACAAAATGACCAAAATAAAAGAGTCACAAACACACAGACGGTTCAAGAGCGAGTGTGCAGGACAGAGCATAAAACAATAAATACAAAACAATAAATGTTTCTGCAGACCACTGTAACATGACTACCATGAACAGCCATATCACCCTGCAGCCCAAGAGCGGTTACTCCCTGAAGGTAAGCAGGGCTGAGCCTGATCAGTAACTGGATGGGAGACCACATAGGAAAACTAGGTTGCTGTAGGAATTGGTGTTATTGAGGCCAGCAGGGGCCACTCAACCTAGGATGCTTTCACACCTAGACGTTTATTTCAGAATGTAGCGTGTTTCGCTGTTCGTTTAGCATATGTGAACACTGCAATCATGCTCTTATCTGTGCCAAAACAATCAGTCTGAGATCGGCTGAATGAGGTGGTCTCAGCCCGGTTGAAATGTACTCTAGAGAGGATCGATTGTAGTGAGAAAGCAATATGATCCAACGAACTAACGAACCAGGCTATATCACAGTTAGGGCTGGGCAATATGGCAAAAATTTCAATCTCAATAATTATTTTCCATATTGAACGATAACGATATATATTTCGATATAAGTTGTTAATGCTTCCAGATTTAAAAGAGCATCCCAACAAAAATTAGAGGGTCCATTAAATGGTATTATATATTTGCGGCAGATAAATGTTCAGTGGCCAAACCGGTACATTTCTAATATCGACACGCTTCTAGATTCCCATTGTTGCACATTTCTTCTGTGTGATTGGCTCTTAGATCAATATAAAGTAAAAAAGTCCAGAGCTTATCATTGTTATTAACATAAATTTTATCACGATTCTATATAATATTGTTTATTGCCCCAGCCCTAATAACAGTGTATTATGGTTATGTAATAGGCATATACTTTATATGGCTATATGAAAAGAGAATTAGGAATAGGGCAGGATGTCATTCCTACCGATAAATGTGCATTTCAAGAGTTCACACTTAGATATTGCTTGATATAGGTTTGGCATGCTGTCCTGGGAGAGAACCCTGAGCACGGAGATAATTGAGCCCTGGGATCCCGTCTAGTCAATAAGCATATAAGGGGGTCCGAGATAAAAGGAAGAAAAGGAGGAGATGGGGTGGAAGGGGGGATTCTTCCAAAACGAAGATAAGGTAGTAGGCCGAAATCGGTCTATTTGTAGGCTTGGACCAATCTGATTGGATTATTACTGATTACAGATGAGAGACCAGCCACGATCAATCATATCACGTGCTCCTCTCGAAATTAGTTTGTAAAACTTCACTTCTCATTAAAAATATGAACGTGAAAGCATGCTGAACTATTAACGAGGGCTGTTCATCTGTTGACAATTGACCGAACTGCAGTCTTGGTTTATTTGTTATTTCTCTATAGTGTAAAGCCTATAATGCATAATTGTATAATTGTAATTGCAACAAATGTATGAGAAAGTTTTACCTCTGATTTATATTTGGTGATGATGTCTGTCTATCACCTTTCAGAATTAAAGTGCACTGTTTTGCTTATGTCTTATTCCCCATAGTCATAAATGAAAATAAGGACGTATGACAGCTGAGCAGGACTCCGAAAAATAAACCCTGAAACTCTGACCAATGTGAGGAGAGTTTACTCGCACGTGACTTGTTTTAACTATTTTGGTCCGATTAGAAACTTTGCCATGTGAAAGCGAACCACACAATAAACAAAATTAAACATTGTAACACTTTTAATCCCAGTTTCAGAACAAAACAATCAATCTACAGGTGTGAAAGAAGCCTAAGGGTACTTTCACACCTGTAGATCGATTGTTTTGTTCTGAAACAGGGATTAAAATTGTTACAATATTTATTTTTGATCTCAGTGCGGTTCGCTTTCACATGGCAAAGTTTCTAATCGGACCAAAATAGCTAAAACAAGTTACGTGTGAGTAAACTCTCCTCACATTGGTCAGAGTTCCACTGTTTATTTTTCAGAGTCCTGCTCAGCTGTTATACGTCCTTATTTTAATTTATGACGATGAGCAATAAAACATTATAAGCGAAAAGCTGCGCTTTAATTTTGAATGGTGACACCCACAGACATCATCACCAAATATAAATCAGAGGTAAGACTTTCTCATACATAGCCAATAGCTAGAATTATGCATTATAGGCTTTACATTATAGAGAGAAATAACAGACAAACCAAGACTGCTGTTCGGTCAATATTCCTAACGGATGAACAGCTCTCGTTAATAGTTCAGCATGCTTTCACTCTCAGATTTGACATGAAACGCACATTTACCGGTAGGAATAACATCCCGCCCTACTTGTAATTCTCTCTTCATATAGCCATATATGCCTATTACATATCCATAATACACTGTGATATAGCCTGGTTCGTTAGATCATATTGCTTTCTCACTACAATCAATCCACTCCAGAGTTCGTTTCAATTGAGCCGAGGCCGCCTCATTCAGCCGATCTCAAACCGATTGTTTTGGCGTGGATCCGAGCATGATTGCTGGATTCACATATGCCAAATGAACCGCGCTAACTGGGGAAACGCGTCAGGTTCCGAAACAAAAGTCTAGGTGTGAAAGCATCCTAAGACTATACAAAAATGTGTGTAACCAGCATAACTATGAAAAGAAATACCATGCTTACTAAAAGGTAGTATAAAAAGATAAAAAAAACAGTGGTCCTAAAATTGATCCCTGTGGAACCCCACATGATAATTTACAATGTCCTCCAGTGTGTGGAACCTGCGGTCATGCTTCTTTTCATGAACACCGCTAAGAAATAAATTCAAGCATGTGGAAAGAGCAGAAATGTAAAACATCAGCTGTTCGGCCTCAGAATAGAGATGCACGTTGGCATCGCTGACGGGTTTGCTGGTGGTAATGAAATTCACCTGCACTCACTAAAACTTGTCAAAAGTTGTATCTGGAATATTGCATGTGGGAACGCTGAATAAATATAACATCATGAAGTGTGTCAGGTCTGTTTTCTGCTTACATTCGGGCAGCACTGAACCCTCAGGACGAGGAGGAGTGAAGAGAGGAAACACTGCCTTTGCCTCATTCTAACACTCTCTTTTAGCAGTGTTTATATTAACACATTCTGAGCTGTGTTACATGTTAAGTTACCCACAACACATCATAACAGTTTCTAGATGACAGCTAGATGATTTCAGATAAATAAATCAATTCAAAAGTCAAACCATACACGTTTAAAGGTGCTGTATGTACGTTTTTGACTCTTCTAAAGCATAAAAATACCATAATATGTTTGCAGATATTTAAGAAACATGTTAAGTGAACATTCTTGTTTATCTGAAAAACAATGTTGAAGTCAGATATTCTGCTTCGAAAATGTGCGTTACGTGCCGGAACGGCTGTCTTTGTTTTGGTTCTGCCCAATGCCAGTTTAGCCAATTACATTGCACTCGGGTTGCCTTGGTGGAAAACAGCGTATTTCATTCATTCAGTTATGAAGGCTCTCAAAGTGTGTGACAATAGCTATGTTTCCATCCAAAAATGCGAAATAACTTTATGCGCTAAACTGGAATATCGCATAAAAGATGTGCGAATAAAGCAGCGTTTCCATCCAACGAGTCAAAGAGAACAAAATCGTCACTTCCTGATTAAATAGCGCCAAATATCAACAGTAAAAACGGAATTTGCTGAGGTAGGAGAAGCTGCGTCAATCTTTTCTTCATTTAATAAATGACTTGCGCCTCAGAAGGCAATGCTGACGCGCAGTGAACGCGTGGCGGCGTTTGAAGGCGTGACACGCGGAGCACAGACGCTCTTAACAATTCTGGAGGTCATTAATAATATAATAACACTAATACTGAAATGCTTAAGGCATTTTAGAATGACCAAAACAACATTTCAGATGTTTTACAATGTGGTCAGCCTGCTGGTTTGTCCATTTACACACATTTTTATCATCACATGATCTCTTATAACCAAATCACATGACCTTTTTTTAATGCACATACTGGAATTTGTTCGGTAAAAGTGTTTCCATCGCAGTTTATGCGCATCTTTTCTTATCGAATAAAAAGTTTATCTTACTCAGTTATGCGCATACATTTTTTATGCGCATTTCCTAAATTTATGCGCATCTTAGCGTTTCCATCAACCGATTTTTTATGCGCATATCCAAAATGCGCATAAAAATAGGTGGATGGAAACGTACCTCATGACTGAAATGCAACCTTCGGTGGACAGTAGCAGACTCCGAAATGAGATGCAGATTCAGAGATCCACATGAGGTTATTAATTAGCAAATAATATAAATATTACCAACGTAAACATTAGGAGAGCAGGTTACATTGTAACCCCGTGTCCTAACAACACGCTATGTGATGAGATTTGCAGTGATCAGCACTGGCTGATTTGGCTGTTTGCACCAGACGAAACACAACAGAAATTTAATTACAGCTATTCAGAAGCACAGAATAGTGCTCTCACTGCACTCCAGCGAAATGATAAGGCTTATAATCTATTTAATACATATTAAACCTCTTTAACATTATTAAATGTACATGCTGAATCACTGATATGTGTTGGTTTGCATTATTTCACAGTTCTAAAGTTCAATTTTCATTCATTCATTCATTTTCTTTTTTGGCTTAGTCCCTTTATTAATCTGGGGTCGCCACAGCGGAATGAACCGCCAACTTATCCAGCATATGTTTTACGCAGCGGATGCCCTTCCAGCTGCAACCCATCACTGGGAAACATCCATTCACTACACACTCATTCACACACATACACTATGGACAATTTATCTTATTCAATTCACCTATAGCGCATATCTTTGGACTTGTGGGGGTAACCGGAGTACCCGGAGGAAACCCACGTGAACACTAGGAGAACATGCAAACTCCACACAGAAATGCCAACTGACCCAGCCAAGGCTCGAACCAGTGACATTCTTGCTGTGAGGTGATTGTGCTACCCACTGTGCCACCGTGATGCCAAGTTCCTTTTCAAATGGTTTATTTTATTTTGAAGATCTGAGGTGAACTATCTGCTGCTGCTTTCAGTAGTATGGCAATGAATGTCATGTAAAATGGCATTCAAACTCACATTATTAGCATTAAACACTGAATAAAGCACATGAGGTGTACCTGAGGTGATTATTGTCAGTTTTCTGTTGTTCAGCTGCAAGAAATAGAAACCGTTTCTAATATATCAATTTCAGGTGCTGGTTAGGACAAAAACTCCTTTTATTATGGAAAATATTCCTTGTTTTGCGTGCCGTTGCTTTTATTTAGAACACGATTTAAATCAGCCTTTAGGTTCGATAGTTTGCCACACTTCTGTTGATGTCATCAATCTGGCAACCTGCGCTTGCATGTGTTTTGAACCAGGTGTGCAATACCTAGTTCAACCACTGGGTGTCAAACTTACATACTGCACCTTTAAATATTAATAAATACATACTAAACCTAAACACTACAATACTGTTTTATGGAAAATATTTAGTTGACATTTCAAATATTTGGGGTAGAAAATCATCATAACAACACACCATGCCGGTTTTAGAAGATTTTAGATAAATAAATCAATAAAAAGTCAAATTTCAGCGTTGTCCAGCCTCCTGCGCCTAGACTGCAGCTCTGCACAAGAAGTTTGGCTAGAGGAGAAATGATCATGCCCAACTGAGCCTGGTTTCTCTAGGTTTTTTCCTTCACTTTCGACAATTGGTCAATTTTGTCCCTCGCCACTGTCGCCACTGGCTTGCTTGTTTTGAGACTTGTGGAGCTGCGCATCGATGGATTTGCTCTTCAGTGTTTGGACTTTCAGCAGTGAAAATTAAACCACACTGAACTGAACTAAACTGAACTTCAACTCTGAAAACTGGACTGACACAGTTTCAATTTACTAGAACTTCTACGTTAAGCTGCTTTGACACAATCTACATTGTTAAAGCGCTATAGAAATAAAGATGAACCGAATTGAATGGAAAAGATCATCTACATTTATGTTTAAATAAATAACTAAATAAATATTTTGAAAACCTAAACAGTACAGTATTATTTCATTAATAAATTAATACACTTAGTTGTACATAAATAAATTAATACAAATAAATGCATACAAATAAAATAAAAAAACATACTTTTGGCATATTTTCAAGCCATTGTTTGGGGGAAAATCATTTTTCAGTTGAAATAAATGACATTCATTTCTTTAAAAATATTACAACATTACTTCAAGCTAATTCTTGGGTAAGTGCCGCCTCATTCGCATGAATCGCGTCGCAGGATGTCTATTCGCATCTTTGCATTGACTTAGCATGAAGCATCAAGCGCGAGTGATTTACATCCGTGTCTGGTGTGAATGCAGCATGATAATATAACTGCTTTTAGTCCAGCCATCCTAAAAGAAATAACTTTTTCAGAACACAAAAACAGCATAGTAAACACCGTAAAAATGTATTTACTATTTTAAAAATCACCTAGGAAATATTTGAAAAATAATTACAATTTCCCAGGAGGCAGATACACCGAAAAAAACATTTTACAATATTAGTTTTTTGAGTGATTTATTTTTCCTATTTACACACTATTATATTTCCTTCAAGGATGTGCAAAGTGAATCTACCATGCATGCAGCTACTATGGTTTGTGAAAATAAACAGCTTAAAAGAGAACTTCAGGAAATAAAAGCACAACTCTTAATAACACTGCCACAATAAATCATCCACACACACACACAACTCAGCAGGTCACAAGAGCCTATAACCTCAAACCACAGTTTATTTACTGAGCAGCTGACTAATCCCTCACATGCTAACCACATCTGACCCACTTTACCCACGGTCACAGTTGTGGTCAACAATCATTGACTAATGGAGGTAAAGAGCAACCGTCTACAGCTGTGTACAAAACACTACTTGAGGAATAAACAACACAGGCTCATTGGGAATATGTGCCCAGGGCTACATTTTTGAGAACCGAGAAATATGTGCTCATGGGTGCATATGGCTGCATTTTGTGTGTAAAAGAAATGCTACAGGGTGCTACCGCTGACTGCTTACCTCCGTATGGACTGCTTTTCTGGTATGACTGGTTTGCTCGGTAGCTCAATATGAACTGTGTTAGACTTGGGATGTGGAGCTAAGATAATCAGGGTTCGAGTCCAGCTAGGATGGTTCCCGAAACCCGGTAAAAGATTGTGGTAGAAGCATGTGGCTGCGATGGCTTTTCTCTTCTAGTTTGCTTTTGAAAACACAATGGGTTGGGTTCTGCGTGTTCTGCAACACCAGCTCTAACACCGCTTGCAGAGCACAGTCGTCCAAAGATGGTCCTCGGGGCAATATCGCCGCTTATGTGGAGTGGACACTGGCGAGGAATGGAGCAACATTCTCCGTCTGTGTGGAGGAAGAGCTCGCCAGCACCACTCCCGACCCAATGACCAGCCAAACACCACCCACCTGCAGGGAGCACTTGCCAGAGCAAACCGCAGACAGAGAGCCACCCGTGGTGTACGAGCCATCGCCATCTAGAGCAACAGAGCGGAGTTACACCACGGAGAAGGAGCTCAACAGACCGTCTTACCAGGTGCGTGAGCCGGCAACATCGCCGAAAGCGGAAGTCCTGGCGAACCTCGGCGGATCATGCGAGAGTCCCGCCCACCCCCCTCTGCAGATGAGCAACCGCTGGACACTGGGAAGTTGCTCACAGACTTCTGGAGCAAAGTCAAGCCCCTTCCACTGTTTCCATACAGCAAAGATGTATCTCCGCGTCAACTGTTTCCACACAGTTTTTTAGTTCCTGCCCCAAGCTCCAGAGTCGTGAGTGACTTCCCACCCATCCCACCCTCTCCACCTCTACTCACACCAATGACTGCAGCCAGTCAACCAGCTCCAGCGCTGCTGCAGTCAGCCAACCCCCCAGCTCGCCCTCAGGCTCCAGAGGCTCGCTTTGAGGTGCTGTCTGCCTGCATCGCCCTCTGGAGGGTGTCGCCCAGCATCAGCTCCTCCAGCCTCCGAGCTACTCCACCTCGGCCCTTCGACCCTTGGGCTCCGCGTTGGCTCACTCCTCCCTCATCTCCGCTGTGGACCGTCAGTCCACCAGCTCCGCCAGGCTCCCTCGTCCCTCCAGCTCCGCCTTGGTCAGTCGTCGCCCTTCCTACACCTCTAGACTTCACTCCTCTGGCTGCGCCTCGTCGCTCCGTCCTGCCAGCTGCGTTGAGCTCCTCCCTT
>CAIGQV010017386.1:29535996-29572609 GCA_903798115.1 Danio jaintianensis
CAAATGGACCATCAAAATAAAGTGTTACCGTATGTTTACATTTCAATTTGCACATAATATAGCTATAAAACAAGTTCTATCTTTCTTCATCATGCAAAAAAAGGAAACTAGGTATGTTTGCCTATATATTACAGTATGTTTAATATGAAGTTTATCTGAGTTCTTCATATTTATTTTACTTGTATACATTTAAGTTGCATTCGTATGGTTTTCATATTATTGAAATATTTGAAAAATAATAAAAATTTGACAGGAGGGCTAATAATTTTGCCTTCTGTGTACAGTTCAAATGTAATTCTGCATTCTTCACATTAGTAACGTGCAATCACTTCACATTATAAACCTTTTTTTTTTTAAATTATCAACTTCTTCAAGGAGCCGAAATGCTCCACTTTATTTTGTACATCTGCTTTTATATTCAGGTTGCGTTGACCATGAAAAGGAGTTGTGGCATCCAAACATCTGCCATTGTTGATGCCATTGTCCATCGCAATGTTTCATATTAGACATCGTACGATGCCAAATTGCTCGACATCGCCCAACCCTAATGTACACTGTAAAAATGTAATGACAAAGTCAAGACGACAAATATTTTGATGTTGCTTTAACTCATTTTAAAGGGTTAATCAGGTTTCAGCTAAATTTAAGTTATACAGAGTTTACCTTAAAGGTGCAGTAGGTGATCTGCCTAAATTCTAACCGGTTAGCTAAATTAGTTTGACACACAATCCCTCCCCTGCCGTCCAAAGCCAAACCTCCTGATACAATGAACGCACACATTAAAGATGACAGAGACCCACTAGATCATGTCATTCGCCAGTTAGAAAACTTTATAGTACTTTATAATACTACAATTCCCAACGAAAAACTGTATTATATCTAGCACGTTTTCAGTTGTGTACAAGCAAAACTTGTCATAATGTGCAATATTTCATGCATGCAAGGATCACTGATCTTACTCTCTCACACACTTTGTCCTAAAGTGACTACTGTATGCTTAGTGGTTGGCCGGCGGGGTGTAGGAATTACACTTATTACTAAGCCATACCTACATGCTATTTCAGAGCGAATATTCAGAGGAGCATGGTAAACAATATAGGGAGCGCGTCACAGGCTGTCATTGATCAAAAATGAACCAATGTGAATATAAAACCAACTTCACCTCAGTAAAGCAGGCTAGGTGGAATAGCACTATTTACTTACTTGTTGTTAAACTAAATAAAAATCGATATTATCGATGCTGTAAAAGGTCCCTTATGAAACAACTAAATCTACATCAGCTTTGTGTGACTAAAATAGTTTTAAAACATAACATTACCTGTCTAAAAGAAATACTTCAACCATGGTGTCATCCTTCCTCCAGCATGCAAAACTAACTCCAATATTGATTCAGGATTTTAAAAAGTTTTGATTCAGCATTTGTTTTTAGCGCTGTCACTCTCTCGTGTGCACGTGAACGCAAACGGTGGATCTGCGTAAACGGCTGTGCAGATGTACAAATCTCCATTTGCTGACAGACAGTTTGGGCTACTTTTCAGAATTATGGGAATTATCGGCCCGACAAATTTTAATTAGACGAACATTTTCTTTTTTTTTGCCTTACCCAGAACATAAAAATGCATAGAAATACATTTAGATCAATTACTTTAATCATTACTATTGGAATGTGAAGAGACTTTCAAGCAGCACAACAAAACATGTTTCTGAAGACAATCACCTACTGCACCTTTAATATTATTAGCCAGTTTGATTGATGCAAGTTGGGATGACTAGAAACGTTCATTTGAATGTACTGTCATCATGACAAAAGCAAAAGAAATAGTTATTAGACATCAGTAATTAAAATAGGTTTATTTAAAAATGTGATGGAAAAAAACGCTGTCTCTGCTAAACAGCACTCACAAAATATTTTAAAAGGAATAAAAATTTATAGGAATAACAATAATAATAATTTTGACTTCAAATGTACACTGTAAAAAAGTGTTTAAAAAAAGTGAGTTGACTCAACTTTTAACCCAGTCGAAATGCTCTGCAGCAAGCTCATTTATTAATTTTCCTTCAGGTTAGTCCTTTATTTAGCAGGGGTCGCCACAGCGGAATAAACCACCAACTTATCCAGCATATGTTTTACGCAGCGGATGCCCTTCCAGCTGCAAGTACTGGGAAACATCTATACACACTCATTCACACACACACACACACACTCATACACTACGGCCAATTTTGTTTACCTAATTCACCTATAGGCTGGTTTATACTTCTGCGTCGAGTGATCGAGTGACCCACGGCGCCTGCCTTGTGCGTAGTCGTGCATTTATACTTCTGCTTGCTGTGTGTGTTGCTCTGGAATAACTCTTCCGAAACGCTAGCTGGCAGTAGGTGTTTAGTTCCTCTGTGTCCAGTATCTTCGTGGGTGTTTTGTTTTTTCTGAACGCTACCTTAATCTACAAGTCGCTAAAAATCACTCATTCTGAGGCAGGAACCGGCGGACGTGCAACAACTTTAATCATAAGGTAAACACAAAACAAAAGTTTCCATCTGGAGCTCCTTCACTGGACTCGACACCACTCATCACAGCTACCAAGCCGACCAATCACAGACCTTGCGCTACGCGTCGTTGCAACGTGTAGTTACATTTTTTGAGAGATGCATGTCAGCATCAGTGTCAGCCACGGCGAGGGCTATGAAGGTTGCGCCAGACCATATGCATGCGCTTGACGTATAAATCAGCCTTATACGTAGCGCATGTCTTTGGACTGTGGGGGAAACCGGAGCACCGGGAACATGGGAAGAACATGCAACCTCCACACAGAAATGTGGTCCAGTCGGGACTCGAACTAGCGACCTTCTTGCTGTGAGGTGACAGTGCTAACCGCTGAGCCACACTTAAAATACTTTGGCTTTTTCAAACTACTTCATTAAAATGAGTTGAAACAAGACAATTCTTAGGTTTGTTTTATGTTCAATCCACTTATATTTGTAAAAACGATTAAGTAAACTAAAGCCCCGGTCAGATCACAAGATTTTTATTGTCGGTCACGAAAGTCACCATGTCAGATTATGCGTTTTTTTTCTTGATAAAATCTTGACTTGTTGTGGGTAACGAATGTGCCAGACTACACGTTCCTTCACGATCAGTCATCCCGTGACGTCTACGACGAGCGTTATTTCCCAAAGCAGTCACAAGTGTTGCTATAACAATATTTCTTATCTCAAGTTTTTTTTAATCTTATTTCAATCTCAATTAACACTGATGTTTGCAGACAACTAATAACTACATTATTTAAGGGCATTGGTATTTTCTTTAAAATCTAAATGCATATTTTCCTGTCATGGGTTTCTTGTTAAACACACCCTCGCCTGAACTTGCCATGAGTGAGACGGAGAAAATGAAAGCACATAAGCAGCAGCAAGGAAAAATCCGATGCTCAAGACATAATCTTTAAATTAATGACATATTAAAAAATTTGCAAATATATGATATATTGAAGTGAAGCATTCATTAAATCCTTATTTTCCACAGAGCTAAATAAATTATCCACCCGTATAGTTGAGTAGTGGAGGGGCACAAACAAAAATATAATTCGTATAGTTTTCTTGGAAAAAATATCTTTTTGAAACGAATTTCGTTTGCTATAATTTTTATCTTAATTTTAATGCATCTTTTGTTGGTCAGTTATCTATAAACAAGAATAACGAATAACATTTGAGGTGATGCACTTCAAAACAAGTCCGCTATATGCGCCAAAACACGAATTGCGATTGTCTTGGTTTGCTAAATAAAATAATAATCTAGCCTAAATAAAGTTAAAGTGAAATATTCACAGTTTCAGAGAAGCCTATATTAAACTGTTTTCACTATTAATGACAAATTTAAATAAGCAGGAAATGCTTTTGCAATGTATTCGCAGCACTAAACTGTCAGGATTCTGCCACTCCAGCCCTGTTAATTCTTGTTTTGGTGGCAGAGTCCAGACACTAGTCATGTCTTGTGTTATATGTTGTGCTCAGCTTGAGTTTTCTCGGGTCGAGCACTCATCTTTTTCGTCATTGTCTGTCCTTGTCATTGTATGACCGCCGTCCTGGTTGCACTCAGACCGTGCGAGGTCCGGACGTGGTCTGGATGCGCGCTCTTGTACTGGTGTCTGTGTTTGTTTTGTCTGCATGGTAAGTATCTTTATTTATCGTGTGCTCGTGTCTTGTGTTCTGTTGTGTTTGTGTCGTGTAGCACGTGGTTTCATGTTTACATTGTAACCACGTGCTTTAGTATCTTGTTTCATGTGAGCACGCGGTCAGCGAGTTCTCTCATTGGCTGCGTGCTCTAGTCCTGTTTGTATGTGAGCACATGGCTTGTGTTGTGGTGTTTGTACCATGTGCCATTTGTCTATCGTCTTACCTCACCCATCTTGTTATCCTGTTTTTAATCATCATGTTCACCTGTCCGCTTGTATGTTCATTGGTTTGCCTTCTCTATTTATTCTCCTTGTGTGTTCTGTCCTGTGCTGGTCCGTCGACGTTAATTTAGTGCTCATGTGCCGTCATTGAGGACACTGTGAAATTTGTAATGCCAAGTCCTGACTAGTATCCTAAAGTGTGTAGTTTGCCATGTTTTCCCCCCACGGGGAGGTTTAAGTTGTTTTGTTTTTCTATTGTTAAATAAAATCGTTTTCATTTCCTGCAATTGGGTCCTCGCCTCATCTCCTTGAACCCCCATCCCTGACATAAATATGTTCCCAGATTACCTCGGAAGAACAAACTCTGTTGGAAGGATGAGAGAACTCAGAAACTCGTTGGAGAATGGAGATGTCTGCATACTTGTATCAGTCTGTCAGATCAAATTGTTTAAAACACCTTAATATTTTAGAAAAGGTAGTTGCATAACCAATGATGATCTTACCCACCCGTGACCCACTTATAAGTAAATAAGCAGCCTATTATTTGATTACGTGACCGGCGCATTAACGGCAGCACCCGCTGAGATAACCGAGAAATGATGTGCTCATATTGCACAGTGTCACCCACGTGACGGAACTTGTCGTGAAGAAAAAGACAAAAATTAAACATGCTAAACTTTCTGTGATGCTGTCGTGAGGCATCGCAGGCATGGTATCGGTTGTCGTGAACTATGCCACATTACACGAGAAGAAACGATTGAATCTTGTGTCACGACGCCCATTTGTCGTTTACGAATCCACCCTACGCCAAGAAAATCATGCCGAAATCGTGACAAATTCGTGTGATCTGAGCGGGGGTTTAATCGATTTGTGTTGAGACAACATGAAGGAATTGTGTGGAACAATGCATCACAAGCACACAAGACAGGTGTTGAAAGTAATTCAGACATCAGAACGCAAGCAGAAAATCATGCGGACAGGTTGAATGCATGTCTTTGTGGTGTTATTTAGCCGACGGGACGTGAGGTCTCTTTAAGTGGCACGTGTGGGTTACTATACTGTACGAGGGCCTGTCAAACAGCGACAGCATGCTTGAGCTCATCCTCCATCCGCACAGGATCACTCCCCACAGTCAAATAAGCCGTCTCTCCATCCGAGCGCATGGCTGTCCTCCACCATCCTAATCCGCCAGGCGTTGGGCAGCATCGCTCTCCGCCTCTCACAAAGCCAAATACAGCATCCGCACTGTCATGCTCTTATTTGCTTTTCCTATCTGCGCTGTCAACACAGAAGCCAGCAGAAGCGCTCGCTCCAGCAGCCGATGATCCATCATTTGTCAGGACTGGCACTTTGTGGAGAGATTTTGCCTTTCGTTATGGCTTTGAGAAGCAAGGTTATTATAGTTTAGTATTTTTTTTATTAGCTTTTTCAGTGCACATTTTTAAACGTTAAATCACTCAAAACATGTATGCAATTCTGAGTGTGCCTCAGACAGGTGAATGGGCTTGACAACATTGAGAATTAGATTTCTGCAATTGCCATAATTTAATTTAATTTAATTTAACATTATTAATTTAATATTTAAGTGTATTTATAATTCAATTTTATATTTAATTTAATAAAAACTTATTTAATATTTAATTGGAGATTTATTGACATTTTATTGAAATTTTATGTAATATTTTGTTTAATAATATTTCTAATATATCTAATATTTAATTTAATATTTAATTTATTTTATTTTTACCACAGAAAAAAAACAAAAAACCAAAAAAAAACAGGTTAGATGCCTCTTCTTGACCTCCAATTCTGAAGTAAAACAAAAGTTTATTTTAATATTTCATTTAATTTAATATTTTATTGTTTACTTCATTTTATTTTTATTTTATTTTATTTTTATTTATTTATTTTTATTTATTTTTATTTATTTTAATGTAATGTAAGTTAATTTTATTTTATTTCATTTTATTAAATTAAATTTAATTTAATTTAAATTTATTTTATTTTTATTTATTTTAATGTAATGTAATGTAATTAAATTAAATGTTATTTTTTTATTTTATTTTATTTACTTTTATATTCAATATTAAATGTATTAAGTTAAATTTAATATTTATTTAATTTAATATTTAATTTAATTTATTATTTTATTACATTTTTTATATTTAATTGGATAAATAAGGGACAAAGCTGAAGGAAAATGAATGAATGAATGAATGAATATATATATATAATTTTTTATTTAATATTATTTTATTTTATTTTATTCCAATGCCTGATTAAAGCCTTTTTTGGTTCACATTTTGGTTTGGTTAAAACAACTTTTGGGATTAATTGACCCAAGTCTGGGCGTCACGGTGGCGCAGTGGGTAGCACGATCGCCTCACAGCAAGAAGGTCGCTGGTTCGAGCCTCGGCTGGGTCAGTTGGCATTTCTGTGTGGAGTTTGCATGTTCTCCCCGTGTTCGCATGGGTTTCCTCCGGGTGCTCCGGTTTCCCCCACAAGTCCAAAGCCATGCGCTATAGGTGAATTGGGTAAGCTAAATTGTCTGTAGTGTATGTGTGTGTATGGATGTTTCCCAGTGATGGGTTGCAGCTGGAAGGGCATCCGCTGCATAGAACATGCGCTGGATAAGTTGGTGGTTCATTCTGCTGTGGCGACCCCAGATTAATAAAGGGACTAAGCCGAAAAGAAAATGAACGAATGAATGAATGACCCAAGTCTTCCAAATAGTTTTTATCTAATCTTGCATTAATTCAGCAAAATTAGTAAGTAAATGTTAGTTATCATGCAATCATTCTGCTGGACTAATAAAAATCCTCTGTTGTGTAACTCCTAAATTCTAACAATCTGAACTCTCTCCAAACTGATGCCCGTTTATGAGTTGTTTACAGCAGCGTGGCAGAACTCTTGTTATTATGAGAAATATGAATATGAAGTGGCACAACGCAAAACCACGATAACAAGAGATTCATATGATTGTATAACGAGGAGGAAATATTTCTTTTCTGTCCTGCCCTCGGTGAGTTCAATCATGTTTTGGCTTGTTCTGACTGGCCGTTTTGCATAATGCAGTTTAAGTAAATCTAAATGAGCGTCTCTGTGAAAGACAGAAGCTGAAACACTCAAGAAGCTTTCAGGACATCTCCAGAGGCAACACGAGATGGCCATGATTACGGGGGAGAGAAGTTAAACGGAAATGTGTCTGAAACAGCAGTCGCACAGTCAGGATCGTGCTGTAACTCGAACTGAAAAGTGCACAACTGAAGTCCAAATGAAATGATAATTCGAGTTCAAGTTTAAGGTCAAGTTTCCTTTACTTTGTCATTCAAAACATCACAGGAGATGAAATGGAGAATGAAATTACATCGCACCGGCACTCAGCGAGAAAATATCTATTAAAAACAAATTAACTAATTAAAATAAAGTGAAAATAAAATAAAGCAAGTTAAAGCATGTTAAAATAAACAAATAAATGAATAATTTCAAATAAAATAAGTAGAGAGAGAAAGAAAGAAAGAGAGAAAGAAAGAAAGGAAGAAAGAGAAAGAAAGAGAGAAAGAAAGAAATAAAGAACTACTACTACTACTAATAATAATAATAATAAATATTAATAATAATAATAATAATAATAATAATAAAAATATCAATATTACTAACAATAATAATAATAATAATAATAATAATAATAGGGCAGCGCAGTGGCACAGTGGGTAGCGCTGTTGCCTCACAGCAAGAAGGTCGCTGGTTCGAGCCCCAGCTGGGTCAGTTGGCATTTCTGTGTGGAGTTTGCATGTTCTCCCCGTGTTGGCGTGGGTTTCCTCCGGGTGCTCCGGTTTCCCCCACAAGTCCAAAGACATGCGCTATAGGTGAACTGGGTAAGCTTAATTGTCCGTAGTGTATGTGTGTGAATGAGTGTGTATGGGTGTTTCCCAGTGATGGGTTGCAGCTGCATCCGCTGCGTAAAACATATGCTGGATGAGTTGGCGGTTCATTCCGCTGTGGTGACCCCTGACTAATAAAGGGACTAAGCCGAAGGAAAATGAATGAATGAATGAATGAATGAATAATAATAATAATAATAATAATAATAATAATAATAATAATAATAATAATAATAATAATAATAAATACAATAAATAAATAAATAATATAATATAAATATCTAAAAATTGTTATGCATTTACTTATTTTCTTGTTTGTTTTGAATTTTTTTTATTTATTAAAAACACCTTAGCAGCTTTGTGATTCATAAATATATATATATATATATATATATATATATATATATTTATATGAAACAAATGTTCTCTCTGTTAAACAAACGTATATTTGATTTTAATTGGTTTACATCACATATATACATCATCAATCACCGTCTGGTTCGGCTCAGCTGCCAAAACCGACCTCCGTAGGCTACAGCGAATAGTCCGGACTGCTGAACGAATCACTGCCACTACCCTTCCTACACTTCAAGAACTGTACTCTTCCAGAGTGAGTAAAAGGACTCGCAAAATCACTCTGGACCCTTCACACCCAGCACACTTTCTGTTTGAACTGTTACCGTCTGGCCGGCGCTACAGAACACCGAGCACAAAAACAGCCAGACACAGGAAAAGTTTCTTTCCTCAGGCCATCTACCTCATGAACAGTTAATTATTCCCCTACAGTGCAATAAACATGTGCAATACTTTTTCATACGCATTTGTACACAGCACCTTATAACAGTATACAATGCAATACTTTCTCCATGCGCATTTGTACACAGCACCTTATAACAGTATACAATGCAATACTTTCTCCTACGCATTTGTACACAGCACCTTATAACTTGTAAAACTTGTATATTTATAACAAATCTGTACAACAATTCATCATCCAGAGCTCTATTGTCTAACTGCATCTCTGTTTAATGTTTGTCGTATTTTATTTTATTTTTTTTCCTCATATTTATTTTGTGTTGTCACTTTATGTACACTGGAAGCTTCTGTAGCCAAAACAAATTCCTTGTGTGTGTAAGCACACTTGGCAATAAAAACCGATTCTGATTCTGATTCTGATATATATATATATATAATAATTATTATTATTATATTATATAAAGTTTAACAGAGAGAAAAAAATTCTACATATTTTTAAACAATAGCTTTAATGACTCATTTCTAATACCTAATTTCTTTCGTCTTTTTCCATGACAACATCTGCATAATATTTTACTAGATATTTTGCAAGATATTGGTATTCAGCTTAAAGTAACATTTAAAGGTTAATTAGGTTAACTTGCAAGTTAGCTTAATTAGGCAGGTCATTGGACAACAGTGGTTTGTTCTCTAGCCAGTAATATTGACCTTAAAAAAATTGTATAAAACAATTAAAAACTACTTTTATTTAAGCCAAACTAAACTAAATAAGACTCTCAAGAAGAAAAAATATTACAGGAAATACTGTGAAAATGTCCTTGCTCGGATGGATGGATGGATGGATGAATGGATGGATGGGTGTGTGGATGGGTGGATGAGTGTATGGATGGGTGGATGGATGAGTGTGTGGATGGGTGGATGAGTGTGTGGATGGGTGGGTGAATGGGTGGATGAGTGTGTGGATGGGTGGGTGGATGGGTGGATGAGTGGATGGATGGGTGGGTGGATGGGTGGATGAGTGTGTGGATGGATGGATTGACAATGATGGATGGACGGATGGACGGACGGATGGATGGATTGATGGACAGATGGATGGATTGACATATGGATGGATAGATGGATGGATGGACGGACAATAATGGAAGGATGGACGCATGGAATAACAATGATGGATGGATGGATGGACGGATAGATGGATGGATGGATGGATTGACAATGATGGATGGATGGACGGATGGATTGACATAATGATGGACGGATTGACATAAGGATGAATGGATGGATGGATGGATGGATGGATGGATGGATAGACAATGATGGGTGGATAGACGTATAAATAGATGGATGGATGCATTGACAATGATGGATGGATGGATTGACAATGATGGATGGATGGATGGATGGATGGATGGATGGATGGATGGATGGATAATGATGGATGGATGGGTGGATTGACATGATGGATGGATGGATGGATGGATGGATGGATGGATGGATGGATTGACAATAATCGATGGATGGACGGATGGATTGACATATGGATGGATGATGGAAGGATGGATGGATGGATGGATGGATGGATGGATGGATGGATGGATGGATTAACAATGATGGATGGATGGACGGATGGATTGACAATGATGGATGGACGGATGGATTGACATAAGGATGGATGGATTGACATAAGGATGAATGGATGGATTGATGGATTGACAATGATGGATGGAAAGATGGATGGATTGATGGATGGATGGATGGATGGAAAGGTGGATGGATTGACAATGATGGATGGATGGATGGATGGATGGATGGGTGGATGAACGAACATCACTTCTCCACTTGCAATAAATCATCATATCTGATAAAGAGAGACTCGTCTAAAAAGACATGCCTCCATTAAACAGCTACTTCAATCAGAAAAAAAAGCCAGACAGTACTTTGACTTTTTTTTAAATATAATTAGCCTGTAGCAAAGTTTCAAAGCGGCTTCTCCAACACTTCAGCATTTTAATGAGTCTGAATGCGACAAATTGACCCTTCTGAGTCATTTGACAGAATTTATATCTGCCTTGCGAGAGCAGCGTCTCTTTTTGCAGGATCACGCCGCAAAAGGCCACAAAGCCAATCTTCTCATTGAGATTCGTAACTTAATATGCAAGCAAATGACTTCAGCGCACACTCAATTATGGGCTGCTCGCGCCGCCACTGAACCCTGCAATACAATCCCAGAATGAGCTGAGCCAATACACCGATACTTTAAAGGTGACATATGATGAAAATAAGACTTTTTCGAAGTTTAAAAGGGGTAGTTCACCCAAAAATGAAAATTTCCGGTTAATTTACGCACCCACAGGTCATCCAAGATGTAGGCACCTTTTATTTTCTTCAGTAGAACATTTAAAATGATTTTGAGCTGAATCCGTGCTCCTTGATGACTCATATAATGGCAGTTTTTTAGATTAAAAATAAACGCATACAAACGAATCCGAATCAATCCCCATGGCTCCTAGTGAGGATCCGTGTAAGAAATTGAACATTATTTATAATATTATTAGCTTTAATCGACAGCCTGGCCAAATAATTATTTGCGCATGTGTAATTGTAGTCCGATTGTAGTCCGGTCGCTTTTGATAACGAAAGCATGAGAGCTGGTGACGCAATCACCAATATCTATCAACAAACTGCGTCACCTGAAGCAAAGAGTTTAGGTCAGTGGTTCGCTAAGTGATCTGTACAACAAGCCCTGCCTTCTTGTGAATGTATATCTGAAACATGCCCTAAGTAACATATTTCAGATTCACAAAAATGCAGACAGCGACCTCTAGTGTATGTCATCTGAAACGTGCGAGGAATCATACCTTAAGCAACGTATTTTAAATTGACAAAAATGTAGATAGTGCCCTCTGGTGGATTTGCTATCTGAAACGTGCAATAAAACATACCCTAAGTAACGCATTTCAGATTTCCAAAAATGTAAACAGCTCCCTCCAGTCTATGTCATTTGAAATGTGCAATGAAATGTACTACAAGTAACTTACCTTAGTACCTTAAGCAATGTATTTCCAATTCACAAAATTGTAGATAGTGCCCTCTTGTGGATTTGCCATCTGAAACGTGCAATGAAACGTATCCTAAGTAACGCATTTTAGATTCACAAAAATGTATACAGCTCCCTCTAGTGCATGTCATTTGAAATGTGTAATGAAACGTACCCCAAATAATGTATTTCAGATTTGCAAAAAGCTAAACAGCGCCATCTAGTGGATTTGTCATCTAAAATGTGCAATGAAACATACCCTAAGTAATGTATTTCAGATTCACAAAAATATAGACAGCGCCCTCAAGTGGATTTGTCATCTGAAGCGTGCAATGAAACGTACCCTGAGTAACATATTTCAGATTTGCAAAAATGCAGACAGCGCCCCCTTGTGGATTCGCCATCTGAAACGTGCAACCAAATGTACAGAGCAATATTTTACCTTTTTGCAAAAATGAGGCATGTATTTCCAATGAGCCTGGACAGGTTCAGTCTTGAATTACTATTTTTTTCTCAATCATTATCTGAGTTCATTTGGACCTGTAACGTTTTAATAAGCTACTTTTTATTTCTGTCTTCATGAGATCTGCTTGTTTTGTTGTTTCTGTCAGAATAGTGAGCAAAGGCCTCTTCACCTCTTCTGAAAAGCACCATCTAATTTGCATTTAAAGGAACAAACTTAAAAAATAAATAAATAAATCACTGTGCTTTTATCTCAAAGCCAAATAAAAAAATAAACCAAATTTGACAAGCTCTGATAAATGATCTTTGGAGTATTTTGAGGTGAAAGTTCAAAGACACATTCTGGATTTATTTTACATCTTATGAAACGGGGCATAAAATGTCACCTTTAAATAATAAAGTTTCCGGGTTTTTTGACAGAAAGGCGCTCGCTGCTGACTGGAAGATGCACAAGTACATTGCTTTTGACCTCACTCTTTCCCCAGTGCAGACGTCCGTGAATCTAAGATTGCTTTATTGGTTCTCCGGTGCGTCTGCAATATGAAAGCAGGTAGCAGGAGTTTCTTCTTGACACAGATCAATAAGAGTCTTGCTCTGCACTATCAGAGATGGCTTGTAGAGATACGGCTGCAGGCCTTTCATGATGGATGACAGAAAAATTGACCCTAAGATCCGCCACTGCACACGCTTTAATCTCCTTTTTTTGCCGCAAGCGGAGACAACAAACACATGTGGCACATAATGATCCCGCAAAGCTCTCAAACTTGACGTGACCATCAACTGTTGCTTTTCAACAGGGTCCATCCATCATCAAGGATAAAGATACAATTTATGTGCATTTACAGTCAAACTGTGATCTTTATTTAAGTCTGTCGACATCATTAAATGAGTCTTGATCTATTCTTTGGGTGCTTTCACACTAGCACTTTTGGTCTGCACTCAGGTTTGTTTGACGTCAGAGTTCGGTACGTTTAGCTAGTGTGAACCAAGCGGCAACCTCCCGCTCTCCCTCGTGAAGCTAATACAGAAGTAACTGAAATTGCAATTCATCGAAATTCCGCTAGTCCTGGCTCCATAACAGAGCAAATTTCTATTGAGCCCCCTGTTAAAATGGCCAACTTTACAGCAGAAAAAAAGGTGTTTACAGCCTGGTACAAAGAACGATTTTGGTGTATATAGCTAATATTACCCTTCATAACAACTGTGAGGGGGGTGAATTTTTTTATAACTCATCCGTTTATTCAGTTATATTAAGTCTGCATAATTAAGGGCGTGGCCACTTGAGTGACAGCTAGGTCTCGCTGGTTGCAGTCACTTCACCTCAGCTGATTCTGGCTGATTAACCGCTGAACTCGGCATATACATCGTATTTTTGTGTTGTTTTATGTGGCTTTACACAGTCAGTTGCCTTTTGGGATTATTTCCTACAATTATCAGATAATATGGCGTGCTGTGTGCACTTAATTGTGCTCAAAAACCATTCAAGTTGCCTCCATTTCCCAGGTGAGTGAAATTTATATACTTATATATCATATCTATAAATGTATTTGTTTTACTTAAGATAATTTATCATTTATAATGTTTTTTAGAACTTGAATGCACTTCAGAATCTGACAGACTGATTAGCTGTAGGCTATAAAACAGTCGTCTGAAACGTTGTCATACAGTTTTATGCCTGGATGTCTTGCATTTACTAACTATATTTGAAGTGTTTGGAAGTAATTTGCATTTTCCTCCTGTAGAAAAACGTCATAAGAACAATGCTTAGTGGCTCAACGTATTACAACAGTGTTTTTAAAAGTCTAAACACTTTATTGATAAATTATACAACCAAACACATGTGGTCAGAACACAAACGAGTCGCAGGAAATGAAAGTTTAAGCGTTTGTCCCATAGAAAAGCCTGTCTAAGCAAAATGCTAGCAGGCCTCTGTAGCTCCGCTCACGCTCGGCCTCTTTTACCTTGTTTGGTATCCCCCGGTCGGTGCGATGACGCGCGTACAAAATGGCGACGTTTGGCCAAGCCTACTTGTAGCTTCTTTTGCGTTCTTCAGCAACCTATGGGTGACATCACGGATACTACGTCCATATATTTTGCAGTCTATGGTGTGAACGTGTCTTCTGAACTCGGGTGCGCACCCATGAACCATACCAGAGTCCGCCTGAAAGAGGTGGTCTGGGGTACGGTTAACTTCTGGTATGAATGCAATTGTACCAAATAACGGAAGTGAACTGCCAACAGTACAATAAACTATCGTTTTCATAACGTTCATTCGTGTGTGTGTGTGTGTGTGTGTGTGTGTGTGTGTGTGTGTGTGTGTGTGTGTGTGTGTGTGTGTGTGTGTGTGTGTGTGCGCATGTGTGTGTGTGTCTGTGTATCACGTACTGTACCTTGGTGACAAGCGGGACTGAGCCAGGGCAAGCACAGTGATAATGTCTGCTTGTCTCCTCTAAAAACAGCTTCTGCAGACATCGTGTTATGTTCTGAATGTTTATAATATTTTTACGGCAGATAGACGCGAGTCGCTTTCTGTATGTCCAAAACCAAAAGAATTAGTAAAAGCAGAATAACCGCGATGTGTGGACGTCTTTTTTGGCGATTTGCTTTCGTGTCCGTCACCTAGCAACAGCGGTACACAAAACAGCAGCTCGTTGACGCAAGCGCACCGGGGTTCAGAAGGACAAAAGGCAGTGTGAACACAAACCAACCGAGAAGGTGGCAAGGGGGGACAATCGAACTTGGGTAGGGCGGTCCAGGCAATTGAACCAAGTGTGAAAGCACCCTTAATCTATATAAAATGTTGTTAGGGGAGAGCGGAGACGAAAGTAACAAAGCGATTTTCTCGAAGCCCTTACAACATTTGCTCTCCAGGCTATAACAGCACATTCAGCATGCAACCCTTGATGGAGCTGCCAAATATCAGCTGTTTTCAGGACCGTGTCGCGCGGTTAACTCCAAATGTCTGTTTTTAAGTGCAGAAAGTAAATTATTGTAGCGGATCTTTTTTACTTATTACAAATTGCGTTTCTCTTTTCATGCATCACAGTAACGATCAATCTACAGGTTATTTAGTGCAATAACACATCCTTGAGTTTTCAATCTCTTGAGTTTTTCAGTTTAAAAGTAAATCAGGTTTAAATGGCAAGAGTTCCAGTGGGGACAAAAGTAACACTGTCATGTTACTGTTAAATGTCCCACTGCTAATAGACAAACCTTATTTTTCACTTCCACATTAGAGTTTTGATTCAGATGTTTTATAAGATTAATGCATTTTGCCAATAATAATAAAAAATATTCCAAAACTATATAAAATTGTAACATTCTGTATTGTTGGGTTACTTTTGAAACATTTGATGGAGCTGAAATTTAAAATGACAATGCCGTTTAATACTTTTTGCAAAAATAAAGGACAAAATATGTTTGCAGTGAACATTAACAAGGTCACAGTCAGATATATTTAAAATAAACAATATTAAGCCAGTAAATCAGCACATATTGTTGTGTTACTTTTGACCCAGCCGTGTGTTACTTTCGTCCCTGCTGACGGGCTAAAAAAGTAACAATGCACAACTTTTGTTTAAAGTGTAGTTACATTTGAATTCTTCTACATTAATACAAATTAACACCTGGTATTGATAGACTGTTACTTTCATCCCCGCTCTCCCCTACACTGAATGACATTTTAAAAATAAAGTTAAACATGAAAAAAAATCCTAATTTAATTTTAAAACCTGTGTTATATTTAGTACTATTTTGAAACTTGAAAGTCCCTTTTTATCTTTGACCCATAGACATTTAGGGCTGGGCGATTAATCGAAAAATAATTGAAATTCAGAACCTATAATCGATCTAATTTTTCCAAGTCCATTTTTTCAATTACTTTCCCATTCTGCGTGTGGAGTCATGTGACCCCGCTCTGTTCAGGCAGATTTATACCCGTGGGTGTGGTCTGGCGCAGCCTTCATGCGGTCGCATACCTACGTAGCTGTGTAGTTAAAAAATGTAACTACACATTGTACGTTTGCACTACATTGACGATGATTGAAAGCTGCGCCAGAGATGCCTTGAGACGGCATATTTTCCATTACAATACAATTATTATTTACATTAAAATATTTGTTTACAGAAGATGCAAGAAATGCACTGTTTAAAATATTATTTACAGGATTTACAAGAGTTATTTTATTTAGAAGACATACTGCTTATTTTATACTTTTAATATGAAAAACATATTAATAATAATTAATTTTGTTTCCAAAAGTGCAAGTTATTTATTTTAACTTTTTTTACAAGAAGAGTGACTGTTTGTTTTAGGCAACGTGTGTTTTCATTTCAGTTGCTCAACGTTGATGTTCAATAAATAATCATAGATAGCAGATAGTGTGTGTTTCCTTTAATTATTTTAAAATCAAGTAATGAACCCTTCATTCAAAAATCCCTCACTTTTAATATGTGAGCATATTTACTGTACAAAACTTGTCAGTGAACTATGAGGGCAAAAAAATGTCATAAATAAATAAATAAAATAATCATTCATTAATTGTAATCGAGTTAAAATGTTCAATTAATTGAGATTTTGATTTAAGGCCAAATCGCCCAGCCCTACATTTACTAGGGTTGGGCGATGTCGACCAATTTGGCATCGTACGATGTCTAATGTGAAACATCGCGATGGACGATGGCATAGTCGTCGTAGGCGGCGGTGAATTAATTATTTATAAACGAATTAATTATTTGCAGCCTACCTGACCCGCATAGTCTTTGTTTTACCGTTACCCATAACCAAATCATAAATAAATAAAGATAAGTTACACACAAATTACCACCTGTTGATCACTTTTTCCGCGGGACTCTGGCAAGAATAGGCAGAGTGATCTGTGTCGTTATAATGACATCGACAAACTTGGTTGGTAAAAAAGGTGCACAACCAACAGGAACCAACCAACAGTATCTGAGGTTTTCGCTAAAATTACAAAGTACAAGCGTGAAAGCAAAAGATTGAAGCAGTGTACTGACGCTGTGACACGTTACCTGATAGATTCAAAAGACCAAAGAGTCGTTAGATGGAGACAAGATTAATTAAATATCACGTTTAACAGTGAGATGCGATCCAGCTGTACATCCTTGATAAACTGTCCGACGTGCACTGCTCTCTGGGGTGACTGCTAGATCTCAGAGTCAGACGCACGCATAGCCTACACTGCATGACAGTGTGTGTGTGTGTGTGTGTGTGTGTGTGTGTGTGTGTGTTTGTGTGTGTGTGTGTGTGGTCACGTGATGTGCGTTTTCAGCGGTATAGTGTGGAGGGAGATCTTTTTAGAAATGCTAGGTGAAATTGACAAATGAAAATGTGAAAGTGAAAATGACAAAACACACAACAAAATCAAACTAAATGATATTTTAAACTATTAAGAAAAAGATATGGTTACTCTTTATTTAAAGGTGTCTTTGTGTGCAACCATCTTTAGCGACTGTGTAATATTAATTAATTGCATTAACTTACTATATGGTTAGACTCATAATGAGGGTTAGGTTTTGTTGCATGCAATTATGCATTATTAATTGTAATTACTAAGTACATGCAACGTGTCTAAAAAGAACACAGTTGAAGTCAGTTGAATATCTGCCTATTATTAAGATATTAACTGTTCATTAGTAGTTATAAAGTATTTTTATTCTGCATAAGTAATCTTATTCTGCATCATAGTTTATTAAGCTAGTAGTGTTAGTGGTTTGTTAATACCATGGATTGTGACATATATATATATATGTTGCCATATATGAGTTATTGTGTTGAAATTTGGGGGAATACATATAAATCTAACTTATGATCCTTATGTACAATGCAGAAAAAAGTAATTAGACTGATAGAAAATGTGGGGTATTTGGAGCATACAAATCCTTTATTTTTTAAATTGAATATACTTAAGTTCAATGATTTGGTTAAATTTAAAACAGCACAATTTATGTTTAAAGCTAGGAATAAATTACTTCCGAAATGCATACAAAGGTTTTTTTGAAGAAAGACAAGGGGGATATAATTTGAGAGAAGAACAACATTTTAGGAGGTTGAAAACAAGGACAACTTAAAAAAATTTGTGTATGTCTGTATGTGGTGTGAAATCATGGAACAGTCTAGAACAGATTCTGAAACAATGTCAGGATATTAATCAATTTACAAAGTTATATAAATATATATTATTAAAGGAATATAATGATGAATAGGGGTGATTGAAAAAGAATAAAATGAGAAATTCAATTAATGGATGTTTGCAATCATGGTTTTTTTTGGGTCTATGTTATAAAACGTAAATGTACAAATAGAATCAAACATAAAATATGTCAAAGATGCCAAAAGGATAAAATATGTCTCATGTAAAAGAAGAGATAAGTAAAAGAAGAAATAACTTGAAGTAATAGACGAATGATGTGTGTGGTAATGGTGTGGTGAAAATAATAAGCTTGTGCTTCATCCTGCTCCATTTCGACCATGTTGAAATGTATTTTGTTTAAAGAATTGTTTTGTGTATGATTTTTCTGTTCGAAATAAATAAATCAAATCAAAAATCAAATATATATATATATATATATATATATATATATATATATATATATATATATATATATATATATATATTAGTTGAAGTCAGATTGTTTGTATGACGATGGTTTGTTCTGCAGACAATTAAACAAAAATTGCTTAAGGGGGCTAATAATATTGACCTTAAAATGCTTTTAAAAACTGCTTTTATTCTAGCCAAAATAAAACAAATAAGACTTTCTCCAGAAGAAAAAATATTATATTTTTATACTGTGAAAAATTCCTTGCTCTGTTAAACATCATTTGGGAAATATTTGAAAAGGAAAAAAAATTACAGAGTGCGAATAATTCTGACTTCAACACTATATATATTTATATATATATACACATGCATTTATCTCCAATAACAGTACCACTGCTTTAGATTGACAGCATCATACTTTCACACTTTCATGGGCAGTTTGGTCTCTTTTGAACCTTGTCAGTATAAATTACCACCATCGACTCCCACTGAAGCGTGAACAAATCTCTATTGTGTTTCAGAGCAGAAAGAAAACAGCAGCCGTCTGTGCACAAGCGTGTGTTCAGTCGTACCTTGGTGCTGGATGTGCTGCAGGTGAGGCTCAATCTCTTGCAGGTGATTTCGCTGCTGGCGGTGCTTGTGGTGCCACTGGCCGGAGTGGGCAGCAGTGACGGGATGACGGGTAGAGGCAGGAGGCCGGGACGGTTGTTAGCGGTTGAGGCGGAGGTGGAGACGCAGCCGTTTACTGTCCCGCCACAGCTGTTGTTGGAGCCGCATCGCTCCCTTCGCTCCCACACACCTCGGAAATCACGCTCAAACCGCTGATGATACCGAGACATCATGACAGAGAACCAAAGACACTTCTGCTCACCAGGAGCTGCAGAAAACCTGAAGAAGAAGAGGAGATGTCTTATAATAACATCTATAAATACACAATGACAATGAAGATCTGAATATGGACATAATGGCAAGTTAAAGCATTAGTTCACCCTAGGGCTGCTCGATTATGGGAAAAATAATAATCACGATAATTTTGGTCATAATTGTAATCATGATTATTTAAAACGATTATCAGTGGGCCATATGTACAAAAAATTGTGGATATATATATAATAGTTTTAATAACTCATTTCTAATAACTGATTTCTTTTGTCTTTGTCATGATGACAGCACATAATATTTGACTAGATATTTTTTCCAGATACTAGTATTCAGCTTAAAGTGACATTTAAAGGCTTAACTGGGTTAATTAGGCAAGTTATTGTATAACAGTGGTTTGTTCTGTGGACAATTCCAAAAAATATTGCTTAAGGGGGCTAATAATATTGACCTTAAAATGGTAAAAAAAAAAAAAAAAAATGAAACCACTTTTATTCTAGACAAAATAAAACAAATATACAGAGACCTGGAAGGACGTGATGGTGGGGGAAAAAAAAAATGGGTGGAAGAAAAAAAAAAGGGTGGGAGAAAAAAAAATAGGATTGAGTGATAGGAAGTTTTTGCGTTCCCTTTTGCATTATCTTGCAAAACTGTTGTTCGACAAACACTTCCTGCTCACTACATACATGTCAACCTTCCCGTTTTTTCCGGGATTCTCCCGTATTTTACCATTCTATCCCGCTATCATCCTATCATTAAGTATTTTCATATTTCTCCCATATTTTTAATCTTGAAAACGTTGAAATTAATATAAAAATGCATTCACTTTCTATTTATCAAAGCTGTTCGTCGATCATCACCCTTCATAAACAAACTCGGAATCAGTGAATGCATGTATAAGTGCTGACTGACGGACGCACTCCCTATGATAAACTGATCCCAGATCAGCTTCTGTACATGCCATTTAAAGTAAATACTGTAAGAAATAAACTTGATTTGTTTCTTATTAAAGCTACAAAAATCCTTCAGCCAAAATCGAAGTTAAATTTCAATTAATGCACAGCCCTAGGAGATGTCTTATAATAACATCTATAAATGCATAACGACAATAAAGATCAGAATATGGACCGAATGGCAAGTTTAAAGGACACCTGTGGTGCAAAATCAACTTTTGGAAGCTGTTTGGACAGAAAAGTGTGTAGGTATAGTGTGTCCACAGTCATATTGGAGTGATAGAAACACAACAAGTGTCTTTTTTTAATTTCCTGACGTTAAAATAGGATCCAAATACCAGTGATTATGAGGCCCATCGCAACATGATGTAGGAGTGCAGTTTTCCCCAATTGATTGACAAGAGCGTATCAACATGTCTCCGTAGTAACGTCCACAGAACAGGATTTGCAAAGAAACTGGGATTAAAAGATCTGTTCCAACTCTCCATGATCATCTGCACATCAAGAATGAGTTTTACAAGTTTAAAACACAGAGCATGTTTGTAATAAAGACAGTAAAAATGCTATGCAACTCAAATTCTATGTAATTATTGCTTTGAGCTCAAAATGAGCATATTCTGCATTGTATGATAAATGATCTGATGGGTATTTTGAGCTGAATTCAAAGACTTATCTTACCTCTTGTAAAAGGGGTAAAATAGGAGCCCATTATTGATTAGTTCACCCCAAAAAAATGTAATTCTGTTAATGATTCCTCTCCCTCATGTCATTCCAATCTACTGAGACCTTTGTTCATCTTCATAACACAAATATTTTAGATGAAATCTGAGAGTTCTCTCATCCTTCATAAACAGCAAAGGTTTTCAGAGATGTTCAATGTTTAGAAAAGGAACCAAAAACATCATCAGAACAGTCTATGTGACTTCAGTGGTTCAACTGTAAACATATGAAGCTCCAAGAACACTTTTGTGCACCAAAAAACATTTGTTTTTTATTAAAAGAAAAAAGAAAAAAAGAACAATTTACTTTGTTCTACTGTGTCTTCTCTCTTACATCAAGTCAGGGTCTGTGTTTATTACAGGCAGTACTGCGTATTTGCCATTACAGGGTTTTTCCTACATTGAATATTTTTTGGTGGCCGCCAAAAAACTTTTGTCCCGCCAAAGTCATTTGGAAGTGAAGTGATAGGGCGCACGTTAAGTGACGGAAATAACGTGTGGGCATTCTCCATCTTAAATTCTGTCTTTGTTCTCTCCTTTACATCAAAACTAACTGATACGATGGTAAAAAGTCATTATGTTTTATATTTATCGCTAGCAGGTCAAAACCAGGTACCAGCAAAATAAAATAAAATATAATAAACAGCTTTATTATTTTCAGCAAAAATATCCTGCAAAATATTCAAAATTTACTTCCAAACTGCTGCAGTATGTGCATTAACTAAAACATCATGTATCATTCAGAAAGCTGAAGACGTTGCTTTTATGCCATTTTACTTGATGCAGTGCATGAATGCTAAAATAATGAAGCACTTTTTTTATGACTGTTTAATAAACATGTATTTGCAATGAATGCAAAATATATCATTTAAAAAGCCTCTTATGCATCACATGAAAAGCTGTATGCAGAAATATTCATTCATTCATTCATTCATTCATTTTCCTTATGACTTAGTCCCTTAGTTATCAGGGGTCGCCACAGCGGAATGAACCGCCAACTTATCCAGCATATGTTTTACACAGCGGATGCCTTTCCAGCTGCAACCCAGTACTGGGAAACACCCATACACACTTATTCACACTCACACACTACGGCCAATTTAGTTTATTCAATTCCCCTATAGCGCATGTGTTTGGACTGTGGGGGAAACCGGAGCACCCTCAGGAAACCCACAGGGAGAACATGCAAACTCCACACAGAAATACCAACTGACCCAGCCGAGACTTGAACCAGCGACCTTCTTGCTAACCACTGAGCCACCCTGTCACCCCCTATGCAGAAATATGATCAACGGTCTGTTCAATACAGACTAGTTTGCACATCAATAATTGACTTATGATCAATCTCCCTAAACTAAAACTGATTAAACTGCCTTCTAAAAGCACGTTTTGGGCGCTTTTCTGTGCAAATATTGATGTATGCAATTAACTGTGATTGATGAGATTACTTAATCAGCACATCAGATAATTAATCTAATTAAAATGACTCAATTGGCAGCTCTAATTAAATCACTTCATGACATTTAATCGGTTTAATTTTTGGTAGTCGGTGCAATTAATCTTACATTTTTGCACCTGCTGAAATCAGAAATTAGGAGGCCTATTACGTCTCTTTTAACAAGATGTAAAATATGTCTCTGATTTGAGTGTATGTGTGTGTGTGTGTGTGTGTGTGTGTGTGTGTGTGTGTGTGTGTGTGTGTGTGTGTGTGTGTGTGTGTGTGTGTGTGTGTGTGTGTGTGTGAAGTTTCAGCTCAAAATACCACACAAATAATGTTTTATAACTCTTTGAAACTGACCACTGGATTGTAATTGTGCCATTTTGGTGACTGTCGCTTTAAATTCAAATGAGATTGTGCTCTTTTCAAAAGAGGGCGGAGCTACAAATGCCTGTGTGTCAGCATAGTGGCAGATTCAAAAACAAGACTAACATCCTATGATAACGAGGGAAAGATGGTCACTAGTGGGCAGGGCTTTCCCCCTCTGATGACACGTACAAAGGGAGAATGTCAATCAAAGTGTTCCAGCAGACTGTTTTTATCAAGTGTGAGTTAAAAATTTTACCAATATAAGTTGATTATATTCACACACTGTTGCCACACAACTGTGCTTTAACCCCTTATAAAAGTGATTTTTGCATAATAGGACCCCTTTAACATCAAATACATTACAATTTATAACAAGATCGAGCTTATAAGCATCAAAAACTACATACGTTTGACTAGAAGATTATGTTTATCTCTCATTAAACCACGCAAAGACTTCAAATTACTATCTGGATTAGATTTATAAATACACGAGCTGTTAAAACGGCCATTCTCCATCTCCATGTGCCGTTTCACCTCATCACACAACACAATCAAACAGCTTTAATGTTAATTAGATGCATGTGTTACATCATCTTAAAGGTGTTAAACATAATTAATCCTAATAGAAGTTAAAGCATTATGTTTGGCAGCTTTTCATCAAAGAAGCTGCTGCTGGCTGGAAACACTAAATGCACTGGATGTAGATGTAAAAGCATTTCACATGTCTGGTTCAATATCTCCATTGTGACACGATTCATTCTTTAAGATTGGGCTTTTAAATTCAGCACAAAAGACAAGAGGTCACATGTTGTCCAGAGAGTTGAGATAAGCGATTGCTTTACAGATCAATCCAGCGTGATGTGTGACAGCAGCACAAAAGAGCAAAACGCTGATAACAGCGAGTGTGTCAATGAACATGTTTGGCGAGTGTGTTTTAACTGTGTGTGAAAGGACATGCATTTAACCATGGAGTTTCCAGTGACTAAAACACTGCAGAATGCAAAAAGGCTAAATGCTATAATTTAACAATATGTACTCTATACTACAGGCTGTTGTATGCTTAATTCTGATTAACTGATGAACACGGGGGTTCCCACCCTTTTAGGGACACCAAATTCAAGGACTTGCAAGGATTTTTTTTTATCATTAATAATTTAAAAAAATCGAGCAACTTTGTAATTCACAGCCCCAGCAAACAATAGCTGACAAAAGTCTTGCCTATCCAAGTTTTAGGAACAGTAAATAATAACTTGACTTCTGGTTGATCATTTGGTATCAGAAGTGGCTTATATGAAAGGCAAAGGCCTCTAGATTACGCTTATTTGACCAAAATAAAATATGATCATGCCTTGATTTTTAATTATTTCATTAGGACAGTAAGGTCTGACTTTGCTTAGACAAAAGTCTTGTCACTTAACAGAAATAATGTCCAGTATAGAATATAAAGTCATGCTGCAGTGGAAAAAGAATGAATATTGTGTCTGACTCCCATGAGCTTGGAGGACTGCATCCATACATCTCTGCAATGACTCAAAGAACTTATTAATAAAGTCATCTGGAATGGCAAAGAAAGCGTTCTTGCAGGACTCCCAGAGTTCATCAAGATTCTTTGGATTCATCTTCAATGCCTCCTCCTTCATCTTACCCCAGACACGCTCAATAATGTTCATTTCTGGTGATTGGGCTGGCCAATCCTGGAGCACCTTGACCTTCTTTGCTTTCAGGAACTTTGATGTGGAGGCTGAAGAATGAGAAGGAGTGCTATCCTGCTGAAGAATTTGCCCTCTCCTGTGGTTTGTAATGTAATGGGCAGCACAAATGTCTTGATACCTCAGGCTGTTGATGTTGCCATCCACTCTGCAGATCTCTCGCACGCCCCCATACTGAATGTAACCCCAAACCATGATTTTTCCTTCACCAAACTTGACTGATTTCTGTGAGAATCTTGGGTCCATGCGGGTTCCAGTAGGTCTTCTGCAGTATTTGTGATGATTGGGATGCAGTTCAACAGATGATTCATCGGACAAAATCTACCTTCTGCCACTTTTCCAAATGATCAACTAGAAGTCAAGTTATTATATGTTGCTCTTACAAGTGAGATCGATGACAAGACTTGTGTCAGGTAGTGTAGATAGCGCCATATAGTCACTTAGACTTAATATTTACATTAAAATGTCATAGTAATTACGTTCTTCAAAAATGTCATGTTCAAAAAATATTAATACAGTTGAATTCAATACTGTTAATACGCAAATGCAGTTTATGAAATATTGATAAGATGCATTATTTGTTATAGTTCTTGTGTATGAGTAGGGTTGTCAAAACTAATTGTTTCTTCGATCCACCGCGATGCAGATGTGGACAATTCGATATCGGTTTAGTAACCGGTTATTACGTACTGATGTCATTTATCTCATATGCGCTATGTCACGGTAGAATACTATGGCGAAGGAGGCAAGGGCGAGTAAATAAAATGCTCCTAACTACTTAAAAAGCAGATAACTGTGCACAATTCACTGCTTGTGAGTTTGCTGGACAGTCTTTCACTGACACTGAAGAAGTTACAGCACGAGCCGCTATTTCACTACTAGGGAGAAATGCTGTGAAACTCCATCTCTGCCTCTCTCTCTCTCACACACTTTGGACATTTGACCCGCTGGCGTGTTCGTGAGGTAACTTTTCCTCTCCTCTCGGCTGTTAAAGCGATACTTGTGGATCCAGACACGAACGTGCCTGTAAAGCGAGTTTTTTCCACTGCGTCTATTATGGATTACCTGTGATAGCCACGTATTATGCGCATATAGACTGTTACCGCGGCTGTTCTTCCCACGTCACTCAGCGCTTTCATTTTTAAAGCCAATCGCAGGCCTTTCTGTTGAGCGGGTGAAGACAATGACCAATCATAAAAAAATCAAGCGGGATAATATTATAATATTTACATTAGTTTATTTGCTATAAATGCTCATGTTGTCTTCTGTGCACGTATTGGAGTTTTGTCTAAAACATTCAAAAAGAGTGTTTTCTTTAAACAGGTAAAATTAAAGGTACAATTCATATATCTTACTGCTTGTATTTAAGGACAAAATTGCATTACAAATAATATATAAATATTCATATATTTATAGATTGTAATACAATTTTTTTCTTGTACAGAAAAAATCGAATTATGTATGGAAAGCATCGTCAATGCCCGGTGATGCACCGAGATATCGAATTGAACCGAATCGATAGCATGATAATCGTAACCGAACCGTGAGACCAGTGTAGGTTCACACCTCTATGTATGAGTATAAAATATAAAAATTTCTTTGGTTTTTTTTTTCATTCAGTTTTTGAAAGCACCACAGTACAATTGTTGAAATAATACCCTCAACTTTAAACTCAAGCACTTTTAAGGACCCATGTTTGTTTCTTAGTACTTTCCAGGCCTTGGATTTATATGTCTGAAATTCAAGTTCATGGGAACCCTGTGAACATTTTAATAATACGTTTAAAAGACAATGATGTAGCCAAAAAACAAAAGCATTTGCCCTTGCATTCTAAAAATGTTTCACATTAACACAACAACATTTTTAAAACAATCTGCATTTAAACATCGGTGAAAATGACCAAAAGCACTGTATTATAGTGCTGTCACAATACTTTAATACTAGGGTTGCATGATATTGGAAAAATCTAATATTGCGATATTTTATTTTATTTTTCTGCAATAAATATTGCGATATGAATCCAGTTTTAGAAGATGGTTTGAATAGCTCTATTTGACGGTTTTCTGGGGAGTCTAACAGTATTTGGGTACAGAAATTTAATAATCACAATGAAAAAAAAATTCGTTTTGTCTTGTTTCTAGTCCAAATATCAAAAAAATTATTAGACCAAGTAAAAATATTGTTCAGTTTTCACCGTCAGAGGAAATAAGTGAAAATTAAGAGGTTTTTGCTTGTTTTAAGGAAATTATCTTCCAGTGGGGTAAGTGAAATAATTTTGTTTTCGCTTTGAAATGAAGATATTTGGACTAGAAACAAGACAAAAATTATAAGTAAGAAATGTTGTTGTTGTTTTTTTTGCATAAATCATAGAAATCCCATACAAATACAGTGATTAAATACAATTCTGTTGCTCCTGGTCAAGCTAATTCAGACTGGACATTGCATATCTTTGCGATGTGGCTACTGCAGACGCGCACATTGCGATATCCATGCTGAAACGATATATATTGTGCAGCCCTACACGATACCTTGAAAAATATCGATATTCGACACTATTTTTGATACTGCGAGGAAAATGATGTTGCACTTGTGCGAACCAGAGTATATGTAGAATAATTCATTTGGGTCCATTGAACTAGGCAAGAAATTATTGATTAGATTATAACTATAGAATATGAATATAATTGAAGGGGTGACACGGTGGCTCAGTGGTTAGCACTGTCGCCTTACAGCAAGAAGGTTGCTGGTTTGAGTCCCGGCTAGGTCAGTAGGCATTTCTGTGTGGAGTTTGCATGTTCTCCCCGTGTTGGCGTCGGTTTCCTCCACAGTCCAAACACATGCGGTACAGGTGAATTGAATAAACTAAATTGGCCGTAGTGTATGAGTGTGTGTGTGAATGTGAGAGTATATGGATGTTTCCCAGTACTGGGTTGCAGCTGGAAAGGCATCCGCTGTGTAAAACATATGCTGGAATAGTTGGCGGTTCATTCCGCTGTGGCCACCCCACATGAATAAAGGGACTAAGCTGAAGGAAAATGAATGAATATAATTAAAAGAATACAATGGACACCTGAGGTTGTGATGTTGTGATGTGGCCACAATACAAAGCATAGTATTATTGAACTTTACAGTGGTCAATATCTTCCTGGTACAATTTAGCTGTGTGTTTATCTGAAAATAACTGCACACCTTAGGGGTCGTTCATACAGAATGCGTTTTTAATATTCAATGCACTACTTTTCTACTGTTTTTTAATGTAAACACGAGCTTAAAGGATGTGTGTGAACATAATTCCTGTGTCTCAGACTTTTTTAGATGCCGTGTCAAGTTAAAAAAACGTTAAACTTTCACATGCACCAATCAGAAGAGCTCAGAGACCATTGCAGGTTTTTTGTTTACAGGCGCTTTGTCCAGATATCATCGTGCTTTATGCTGAGCTTTTATATTTTTTTGCCTCACGTTCTTAAAAGCAAAGATGCGTTCGGTGTGAATGAGCCCTTAGAAAGTTCATCAGCCAATCAGAATCAGAACAGACCCATAGTTCATGCATATTTAATCGAAATCCATCTGATGCTAAACTGAGCAGATCATTCATTAGTACTTCAAAACGTTCTCACCCACTGACTCGTAAAATTATTATTATTTTTTTTTTAGATGTGTGATGACCAACTGTGAATTTTAATTAATTATCTTATAACTGATCCAATGACTCATTTGCATTTGGAATCAATAAAACGACTGTTTATTTAAAAGACGCTCCACTTCAGAGCGCCATACATTGAATACCGTCACAAGGCTTGAATATATAAAGAGAATATATATTGGCGCAGTGGGTAGCACGTTCGCCTCACAGCAAGAAGGTCGCTGGTTCGAGCCTCGGCTGGGTCAGTTGGCATTTCTGTGTGGAGTTTGCATGTTCTCCCCGTGTTCGCGTGGGTTTCCTCCGGGTGCTCCGGTTTCCCCCACAAGTCCAAAGACATGCGGTATAGGTCAATTGGGTAAGCTAAAATTGTCCGTAGTGTATGTGTGTGAATGAGTGTGTATGAATGTTTCCCAGTGATGGGTTGCAGCTGGAAGGGCATCCGCTGTGTAAAACATATGCTGGATAAGTTGGCGGTTCATCCCGCTGTGGCGACCCCAGATTAATAAAGGGACTAAGCCGAAAAGAAAATGAATGAATGAATGAATATTTAACTATGTATCATCCACCACAATATATGCGTATTTGTATGTGCATTATTCATGCGCTTCATTCAAAGACACACAAAATAGCTGGCGGAGCCTCTTTCTTTATAGTCTAAATCAGAAAGAGATGAGAATTGATAGGAGGTTTAGAGCCGCTTCAATGTGCCAAAAACCAAAACAATCAATGAATCAGCAGACCTTTCTCTTCTGAGCCAAACACAGCGTAAAAAGTGCAGATAATAACACATAGCTCTGTTAAAGATGCAAAAAGCACTTTTATAAGGGGTTATGGGGCAACATCGCAAGAATATAACCAGCTTCTAATAGTAAAAATGTATTAATTTTAGATTTTACCCTTGTACGTGTCATCAGAGGGGGAAAGTCCCGCCGACTAGTGACCATCTCTCCCTCACTAGCATATGACGACAGTCTTGTTTTGGAATCTGCCACTATCCTGACACACAGGCATTTGTAGCTCCGCCCTCTTTTGTAAAGAGCACAATCTCATTTGAATTTAAAGCGACAGTCACCAAAACGCCACAATTAGGATCAAAGCCTAAAAGGAGCTGTTTTAGAGAGTTATAAAACATTATTTGTGTGGTATTTTGAGATGAAACACACACACACACACACACACACTCACACACACACACACTCACATTCGGGCCATGCGCTCTCCCGCTTGACGCGTGCGCGCAAGGTCCGGGCATGCTCAGGATGCGCACTCTCATCCTGGTGTTGCAAGGTGTTTTCATTCTCAGCGCTTGGTTTCGGTTGGCGCTGGGATTGGAACATGCACGTGCACGGTAGGTGTTTTATTTATCGTGTACTCGTGTCTTGCATTCTGTCAGTGTTGCCGCTGTTTGTTGCACATGGCCTGTGTTTACACTTGGCCACGTGCTGTTTCATGTGAACACTCGGTTAATGGGTTCTCTCGTTGGCTGCGTGTTCTAGTCCTGTTTTACGTGAGCACATGGCTTGTGTTGTCTTTGTGTCATGTGCTCTCCGCTCTATTGTCTAGTCCCACCCTCCTTGTTAACCAATTATTAGTTTATGTTCACCTGTTTGTTTGTCAATTTGCTCTTGTTTATAGCTTCGTCTTGTCTGCGGTCCTGTGCCAGTTCGTCATATGTCGTATCCTATCGAGTCGTGTCCTCTTTTGTCCAGGCCTTATCCTTGCCAGCCCAGTCAAGTTTGTTTGTTTGTTTGTTTGTTTGTTAATGTTTTCCCCCTTCCCCCCTATGCTGTTTATTTTATTTTATTATTAATAAATACCCATCTAGTTTACTGCAATTGAGTCCTCGCTCCTTTCCCTCACCCTGAATCATGACACATCAAAAGACATGTTACTTGCATTCTACACGTTATATGCTTTCTATGTATAAAAAATCACTTCAGTAAATGTAATTTGATGCAATATGCAATGCTTTATCAAAACGTCTGAGAAATGCTCTTATACCACGAACTACTTCTAATACATGATTATTTTGAGAGGTGTTTTGTGCTAAATAATGAATTTATAAACGTTCTCCTAATTTAAAATTAAAAAGCACATTCACATAAACACAGATCTGCTCCACTCCAGTCTCAAATGAAGCAAAACGCCTTCAAAACGCCGGAACGGTGCGTAGGCCCTATTGCAATTGCTCCGTTTCTTCTTCTTCTCAAGAATGAATCGCGATTTTGAGGGTCTAAACATGCTCGAAAACTCACAAAACTTTGCACACGCCCCAGAAGTGGCGAACATTTGCGTTTGTTATAAATTTATAACATATAACTTATCATATGCTTTTTCAAAAATTTAAATTAAACACTCGTTTTTCTTTAGAGCAAATAGTGAACACAAATAAAATGACCTTACCTTTCTGTAAACAAGTTCAACTCAAATTAGGGAGATAGTGTAGCTTATTATACAAACAAAAAAATTATAATTATAAAAATACAGAACACTCAGCAAACTAACATGGCTGATAAGAGCCTTTTTGTAGCTTTTACCGTCTAAAAACAAAATAACTATTACCATAGATGCTGCACAAAATATCACGACATTTAACGTACAGCTGTGGTACTGCAAAATGGCTAGAATATGTGCGAATATGTTCATATGGTGTAACAGCCGCAAACAACTCTGAAATTGCACTTTGCTGTTGCTTGCTACTACATTGAGTGTCACTGGCAATACGTTCAGTTGACTTTTTAGCATGACACTCCTCATATAGCCACCTGTGGTGCTTTTTTAAGTGCTGGTTGTTGTATTTCCTTGTGATGTGGCAACAATTCTGCGACAGCTCTTACAAATGACCTGTTTTTGTTCGGTGTCTGTGACTAAAATATTCCCATATTACCGACGTGCCATTTTTCTTTAAAATTAATTAATCAATTAATGCTTCTGAAGCGGCAGACGACATCCTCCCACTCATCCACACTTTCCCGTTTGTTTGTTTTTTTTACACCCGATTCACACGGGGCTTTAGCGTCAATGCTTGACAGAGGGCGTGTCTGAAGTTGGGGCTGACGCGATCGTCATAGCAGCGTCAGCCAATGAAATTAGTCAGCAATCGTCTACTGTCTGAGCTGGTGTATTTGCATACAGTGATCTGATTGGCTGACGCTTCTGTTGGTGCTTGAAAAGTTGAAAAAGTCCCAACTTCTGCAGTAAGCAACGCCACTGAAGCACCGCCAACGGACCCACAATTCAGTTCGGCAACGCTTGACGTCACCCATTCAAAGTGAATGGGAAGCGTTGACGCTGACGCCCCGTGTGAATGGGCAGTTATTGTGGGCATTCCCGATAGTTCGGTTGCGCAATTCTGATTGCAGAATGAAAGTGTGCTCACTCAACTGGCTAGTAAGACTGTCACACACAGATGGCAGTTACGCATTTGCTCTGGACGGGGGAAATGAAATAAAACATATATTTCATATCGCAGCCTCTTGCGATTGCGATTTCGATTAATCGCACAGCCCTAAAATGTATAATAATAATAATAATAATTATTATTATTATTATAATGGGCTGCACGGTAGCACGTTCGCTGGTTTCGAGCCTTGGCTAGGTCAGTTGACATTTCTGTGTGGAGTTTGCATGTTCTCCCCGTGTTGGCGTGGGTTTCCTCCGGGTGCTCCGGTTTCCCCCACAAGTCCAAAGACACGTGCTATAGGTGAATTGGGTAAGCTAAATTGTCCGTCGTGTACGTGTGTGAATAAGTGTGTATGGATGTTTCCCAGTGATGGGTTGCAGCTGGAAGGGCATCCGCTGCATAAAACATATGCTGATAAATTGGCGGTTCATTCCGCTGTGGCGACCCCAGATTAATAAAGGGGCTAAGCCGAAAATAAAATGAATGAATGAATGAATAATAATAATAATAATAATAATAATGAGGAGTAATATACTGCAAATAAACACCAACAATAATGAAAAACAACAAAAAACAACAGAACATCCCTGGGAATTTCCACAGCTTTAATAAATTACTTTACAAAAAGTTTTCTTTTTGTTTTTACCTAAAAACTAGGTGTTTCTATTTTCACTTGTATCTCATACACAAGCTTTAATAAGGCGAGATATGTAAATCACAGTATGAATGTGGGCTAAAAAACACACAATGACGCACAAATGTCTTTGATATAATGAAGAGGTTTGGTTTAAATATATACAGCAGCATGTTCTGTGTCTTCCCACTAAAGAACTGAAAAACACACAGCATATCATTAAAACACGCTGCTTTTGTTCTCTACTTCAGTCCAACCTCTGCTAGTGGACACATCAAAACAACTAATGAGCTATAAACACATTTCACGTCAATCAGAGAAATAAAAAGAAGGAAAGAGTGCTAAAACGGCAGGCATTTTAATAGTTTGGCATTCTCAAATCATAAACTAGAACGTTTACATGTTTATGTGCAGCACTGTATAATAATGAGGACAAAAGAGGACACTAGAAAAACTAAAACTACTGGCAAAAACTTTCTGTTATACCTTGATGTTTATTGAGTGATTGATTGACTTAATGACTGACTGACTCACAGGTAAATTGATTGATTTATTGATTGCCTGACTGACTGACTGATTGATTCATTGACAGATTGAATGATTGGTTGATTGACAGATAAATTGACAGACTGACAGACAGACTGACTGACTGACTGGTTGACTGACAGATAAATTGACAGACTGACAGACAGACAGACAGACAGACAGACTGACAGATTGATTGATTGGTTGACAGATAAATTGATTGACTGACTGATTAATCAATTGACTGGTTGATTTATTAATTGCCTGACTGACTGATCGGTTGATTGATTGACTAATTAATTGATTGATTGATAAATAAATAAAATGATTGATTGACTGATTAATCAATTAATTGATACATTTGTAAATTTATTTGAGTTTGAGAATGACACTTTAAATATAACAATTTCTGACACGATAAGTTAAAATAACAATAATAATAATACAAAATCAGCCCCCCAAAAGACTTTATTCTAGCAAAGAAAATACCAGTACATTTTCTGTTAAAACTAAACCTGGATTAACAGAAGGTGCTGATTGATTGGTCGCTTGACTGATTGGTTGATTGGTCACTTGACTGATTGTTCGCTTGACTGATTGGTCGATTGGTCGTACATTTCAAAAGATAATGAAAAAATAAAATCACAAAACTTTTGATTTTTGTATATATATATATATATATATTTATAGAAAATATACTGGTCATTTTCTGCCATGGACTTATTTTATTACAGTACATAACAAACTTGCTAAAGAAAAAAAAACAGACTTTTATCAAACATTTTAAAATACCTCCAATGCGTCTTAGCCAATCTCACAGCCGCACACTTTGTTTCTAAAGTATTACAGTCAATAATCCACATTTCACCTTTTATTTCTGATTCTTGTCCTTGGTAGAAAAACCACGCTCCGCTAAACTTTCCATTTATGATCTAGATTCAATCTCTCCCGCACGCGCCTCACAGATCAATTCATTCATTCCGCCACTTGAAACCAGATCCTGTCATGTGTGAACAACGCAGCAAGAAAGAAATACACGCCAACAGCCAAAGCTCAAGCACTTTCAGATGCAACCGCCACTCTTGCTTTTCTAATTCTGAACTGAAGGATGACTTGAGATGAGAATCACTTGGTAGAGCAAAAAAAAAGAAAACAGATGCATAATGATAAAAACACTCCTGGTTTAGCAGATTTAAACACACTTATGATGGATGCTTCACAAATATCATGGCAGACTCGTGATTTACAAGGACAAACAGCACTTTAATCTCATCACGGAGGTTATAATGTTGAAACGCTTCAGCATGTTTGCCCATAAATCTCAATTCAGTGCATGAGAGGAAAGCGTGCATGAAAGATCACGAGATAAAGGTGAGTGACAGTTTAATTATCTGTTTAAAAGCTCATCAAATGTTACGCAATAACTGCCATGCTGGAACTGAAAAACAGGGATTTTCAGGGCTCGGGTTAAAAATCAGTGACACGGATGTGAGAAAACAAGCTAGTATTGTGATGATATTAAAGTAGGCATATACTGATATACTGATTCTTGATTTTGTTTTAGGTTGTGCATTGCATAGCAGAGCTGTGGAGAAAATCATTCAAGAAATTGATTTCGAGATTTTCAAAATGCATTGCTGTTCTCTCTTCAATCAATTCTGAGCTTAGTTTTTGCCAATAGAGGGCGCTCTAGGCTAGATATTAACAGCAGACAGCGCTCTAGACTAGTTTTAACAACAGGTGGTGCTCTAGGCAAGATATTAACAGCAGACAGCGCTCTAGACTAGTTTTAACAGCAGATGGTGCTCTAGGCAAGATATTAACAGCAGACGGTGCTCTAGACTAGTTTTAACAGCAGGTGGGGCTCTAGGCTAGATATTAACAGCAGATGGTGCTCTAGACTAGTTTTAACAGCAGGTGGTGCTTAAGGCAAGATATAAACAGCAGATGGTGCTCTAGGCAAGATATTAACAGCAGATGGCACTCTAGGCTAGTTTTACAGCAAACGGCACTCTAGGTTAGATATTAACTGCAGACGGTGCTCTAGGTTAGATATCAATAGCAGATGGTGCTCTAGGCTAGTTTTTAACTGCAGACGGTGCTCTAGGCTAGATATTACCAGCAGACAGTGGTCTAGGCTAGATTTTAACAGCAGACGGCACTCTAGACTAGTCTGCAACAGCAGACGGTGCTCTAGGCTAGGTTTAACAGCAAACGGCGCTCTAGGTTAGATATTAACAGCAGGTGGCGCTCTAGGCTAGATTTTAACAGCAGATGTGCTCTAGACTAGTTTGAACAGCAGATGGTGCTCTAGGCTAGATATTACCAGCCGATGGTGGTCTAGGGTAGATATTAACAGCAGACGGTGCTCTAGGCTAGCTTTTAACAGCAGACGGCACTCTAGGCTAGTTTTTAAAAGTAGGCAGTGCTCTAGGCTAGATATTTCCAGCAGATGGTGGTCTAGGCTAGACATTAACAGCAGGCAGCGCTCTGGACTAGTTTTAACAACAAATAGTGCTCTAGGCTAGACATTAATAGCAGACGGCGTTCTAGGCTAGTTTTTAACAGCAGATGGTGCTCTAGGCTAGATATTACCAACAGATGGCGCTCTAGGCTAGATATTACCAGATGGTGGTCTTCGCCAGATATTAACAGCAGATGACGCTCTAGGCTACTTTTTAACAGCAGACGGTGCTCTAGGCTAGTTTTTAACAGCAGACGGCGCTCTAGGCTAGTTTTTAACAGCAGGCAGTGCTTTAGGCTAGATATTACCAGCAGATGGTGGTCTAGGCTAGATATTAACAGCAGGCAGCGCTCTAGACTAGTTTTTAACAGCAGACAGTGCTCTAGTCTAGTGTTTAACAGTAGATGCACTCTAGGCTAGTTTTAAACAGCAAACGGCTCTCTAGACTAGGTTTAACAGCAGACGGCGCTCTAGACTAGTTTTAACAGCAGACGGTGCTCTAGGCTAGTTTTTAACAGCATACAGTGCTCTAGGCTAGTTTTTTAACAACGGGCAGTGCTCTATGCTTGATATTAACAGCAGACAACACTCTAGATTAGATTTCACAGCATATGGTGCTCTTAAAAACTAGCCTAGAGCACTGTCTGCTATTAATATCTAGGCTAGAGCGCCGTCTGCTGTTAAAAACTAGTCTAGAACACCACCTACTGTTAATATTTAGCCTAAAGCGCCAACTGCTGTTAATACCTAGCCTAGAGCGCCATCTGCTGTTAATACCTAG
>CAIGQV010017386.1:29572619-29602283 GCA_903798115.1 Danio jaintianensis
TTAATACCTAGCCTAGAGCGCCATCTGCTGTTAATACCTAGCCTAGAACGCCATCTTCTGTTAAACACTAGCCTAGAGCGCCTCTGCTGATAAAAACTAGCCTAGAGCTCCACCTACTGTTAATAACTAGACTTAATTTACATTTTGTAAAAAGCGGCACATTAAAATAATAACCCTGCTTTACTCTTTTCAATAATAAAGTTCCTTCAAACCTTCAGCGCATATCATATTTGCAAACATTAGAGTTGCAGAACATGATTGATCCAGGAAATCTCACAACAACAACAACAAAATCAATGCAAGTCAGTTCCCTTCCTCTTTTCTGTCACCTCTGACACCCAAAGGCATAGGAATAAAGAAAATCACTTTAAAAATATACATAAAACCCACACACACACACACACAAAAAAAACAGAGGCAGGCATAACACATGGTTTTGGGGCTGAGCAGTGCTGAAATGCGATCATGCTTGTGTGACGGGCTTATGATGCCTCCAGTAATGGAGAAACAAGCAGAAAATGTATTCATAAGGGTTAAGCCCCTTTGCTAAAACACAACTCCTGCTGCTTCACGCTGTAAAGAGCTCCATCAGCAGCGGCTCCGTACCGCTTTATCTTGGTTGCTCTCCTGTCTTTAGCTATGCTTCACTAGTAATGCGTGACTGCCTCATGACCGCAAACAGGAACTACCAGCAGCGGCATCCCAGAAGACACAGGAGACATTCCTATTGCACTCCAGATGACCTCGGATCTCACATCGTCCCAAACATTCCCTCCGAGAGCCCTTCTGACTGCGCCACATCAATTATGTCCATCTGTTGAGCTCTGTTTTGCTTTTATTTTCACTGCCGTACTGGTGGAGGATACAATGATGTGCCGAGAAGTTCAAGAGAGCAAATTAAAAGGGATAATTCATGAAAGGGTTTATGACACTAAATTAAATTATTGAAAGATTAAATTAATATGCATTTGGAAATAATAATTTTGACACTATTTACTCATTACTGAACTGATTGATTGCTAATTAAAAGTGCATTGAAATTATTCATTATTGATAAGTCATCATTGGATAAACTGAGTTGATGATGTGTTTAAAAATTACAATTTTTACACTAGCATAAAATGAAGTGATAATGTATTCTAAAATAAAAAGAAAATTGACATGGTTTACTAAAAAGTAATGGATCTGCACTCACAAATAAACATTTTGACATCATTTACTCATCACTGAATAGTATATTAAATGGAAACAGTTATTCAGAAACGAACAATGACAATGTCTGGGGCAGGAAATGAAATTGCTAGTAAACCACCCAGAGGAAACCCACGCCAACACGGGGAGAACATGCAAACTCCACACAGAAATGCCAACTGACCCAGCCGGGACTCGAACCAGTGACCTTCTTGCTGTGAGGCGACATATTATATTATAATTAGGGGATAATGCATTACTTATTTCTCAAGTTCAGCTGTGCAAATTGAAAGTGCATTGCATTTATTCGTTATGGATAAGTGAATATAGATAATCTGAACTGATAATGCATTTAAAAATGAAGACTTTCACACTAGCATACAATTAAGTGATAATGTATTCAAAAAGAAACATTTTTCTGACATGGTTTATGACACTAAATTAAATTATTGAAAGATTAAATTAATATGCATTCACAAATAAACATTTAGACACTATTTACTCATCACTGAATAGTAAATTAAATGGAAAAAGTTTTAATTTTAGAAGTTTTATTCATATTACACAGTTTTTCCTGTGGAAGTCATAGTTGTTTACGTTATATAATCTTAATATTTAAAACAAAAGCGGCGATATGATCCCCTTGGCGGCAAACTACTGTTGCACCTAGAAACATTTCACCAATCCCTTTGTCCCGCGGCGGCATCACACGCGGCGCTAATGGTCATTTTGAACTGTCACTCACTGTATGTGTGGAGCTCTGGCAGTTAAATAATCATCTGAATAATTAAATAATTAATAACTGAATAATTGTAACTGAATAATTACAATTAAATGGCAAAATGTATGTTTGAAAACATAGGTGAAAGTAACTTAAAAGTAACACAAAAGCAGTGAAACGCATAACATTTCTGAGACAATAATATTGTAACATAACTAATTAAAATAAAATAACTAGTAATATATAATGCATTACATTTTAGAAGTAACTTATTCAACTCTCTATATAAATCTATTCAAACAATTCATGCTTTTATTCCTATTTGGAGCTCAAGATAACTAGAATGAACTGCTTAAGTTACATAAAGATCCAGCATTAAGGGTTTGGAATGACATTATGATGAGTCAATGACACCCAATGTTTATTTTTGGATGATCTGTTCCTTTAAGCGCTGCTTTTCACACATATCCAAACATGTGCGGTGGCTGGAATTTGCATAAACACCTCTAAACCTTGATTTACATTTATATGCATCTCCACGCCGTGCGCCCTCTAGACATTTGATCAAATTTAATTCCTTTTTTTTTTAATCAACAGACCCACCAATCTACGGCAGAGGAGCGGAGCGTGTAAAGCCAAGGGTGAAATTAGAGCGTTCGCCAAGATGTGCAGATTCACTACTGTAATTCGGTCCGCAGCAAAGCAAAACCGGCTGCAACTAAATTGGATGTTTACCATTCAAAGAAAAAAAAAAAAAAGAAGATGTACATGTAGCTAATAATTTGAGATTTTTGGATGCTGAATAAAACATATTTCAGTGCTGGTAATAATAAACACTTGCAGAGTTGAAGATATGGGCTTGAGAAAGCTGCATTATGGATTAGCTTCATATGAATGCACTCTACTAAATATTTCAGAGCCATGCTCTCATCTGCAAAAAAAACAACAACAACTAAACAATTTGTTCGAAGGCTCTTTGGTAAAAGGGCCATGTGCAAAATCAAGAACGTTAAAATGCAAACCATATACTTTTAAGACTGTATATTTGTCTGCATCAATGCAAGCTCATTTTATATTCCTATATTATTTGAAGGATTTTTTGGATATAGAAAACAAAATTCATTTGCATAAGAGAACAAAAAGAAGTTCAAGAGTGCAAATTAAAGAGATAATTTAACACCGAGATAACACGAGATAAGAGATAACACCGTCTACTTTACTGAACAATTAAAGTGCATTTACAAAGCAATTTTGACACTATTTACTCATCACTAAGAAGTAATTAACTCATTAATTATTTATGACCGTTGTCTACATTTACTCATTAATGGCAGAATGTGGGGAATCAAGTACGTAAATATGCAAATCATATACATTTAAGACTGTATAAGTCTATTCGTGTGTGTGCAAGCTCATTTTATATTCCTATATTATTTGAATCACTGATTTTCTTTTTTTTTTGGATACAGAAAATAAAATGCATTTGCATAAGAGAATAAAAAGAAGTTCAAGAGTGCAAATTAAAGGGGTAATTTATGCAAAGGTAAACATTTTGACACCGTCTACTGTACTAAACAATTAAAGTGCATTTACAAAGCAATTTTGACACCATTTACTCATCACTAAGAAGTAATTAATTGATAAATTATTTATGACCGTTGTCTACATTTATTTATTAATGGCAGAATGTGGGGAATCAAGGACGTAAATATGCAAATCATATACATTTAAGACTGTATAAGTCTATTTGTCTGCATCAATGCAAGCTCATTTTATATTCCTATATTATTTGAAGGGTTTTTTGGATATAGAAAACAAAATTCATTTGCATAAGAGAACAAAAAGAAGTTCAAGAGTGCAAATTAAAGAGATAATTTATGCAGAAATAAACATTTTGACACCGTCTACTTTACTAAACAATTAAAGTGCATTTACAAAGCAATTTTGACACCATTTACTCATCACTAAGAAGTAATTAACTCATTAATTATTTATGACCGTTGTCTACATTTACTCATTAATGGCAGAATGTGGGGAATCAAGTACGTAAATATGCAAATCACATACTTTTAAGACTGTATAAGTCACAGGGTGTTGCTCCACAGACGATCGAGACTCGGAGGTTATCAAAAAACACTTATTTATTTACAAAAACACACTTACTACAGAAACAGAAACATGGCACACAGGCATAACATGGAGGGTTGACACTTCAATACCGGACCGCCAACTAAAGCAAATACACTGGACAAGATTGAACAGATTACAAATAGGGGGAACTAATGAACATTAACACACAGCGGGAAAACAGAACAAAGGAGTCACATGACGTCAACAGAAGCACATGGAACAAACACATGGGACACCACATGACACAACACAACACAGACACACACAGTATGGGCTCTATTTTAACAATCTAGGCGAAAAGTCTAAAAGCGCATGGCGCAAAAGCATTAAGGGCATGTCCAAATCCACTTTTGCTATTTTAAGGATGGAAAAATACGGTCTGCGCCCTGACACATGGTCTAACAGGGTTGTGCTTATTCTCTTAATGAGTTATGTGTGTGTTTGGAGCATAACGTGCATTAAACCAATCAGAGTCTCATCTCCCATTCCCTTTAAGAGTCAGTTGCATCGTGCCATGGTGCATTTTCTATTTACATGGCGGACTTTGTAAGAGGAAAAACTGAACACTTCACTAGTGAGAAAACAGTTAAACAGAGCATCTCCAGCACGAGGATAAAGTACGAGCCTCCTCCATTCAGCCTCTTTACTTTCTCTTTACTTTGGTAGAGTTAGGAAACAGTGGAAACTCACTCACTGAAGATATCAATTAGTCTACATATTTAATTTAGTTTGTTAAGCACAAAGATTTGTTTCAAAACTATTTCTAAATTCAGTTCTAATTTCCAGCAAACGAATAAATGAACAATAATAACGAAGTGTGGTAAAAAAAAATGAGTTCTATCCAAACACACGTCCTGTTCTTATGCCCCATATGGTGATGCAGAGATCTCCAAAACCTGACAGGTGGACAAATCTAAACTTGTTTTTATTAAAACAAATATAAATATGCATATAATAAATAATACTGATAATAATAATAACATTATACAAATGCAGATTGTCATGAATAAACTGAAAAAAGCCACAAAATGTTAAAATTAGGGATGCACTGGTCTGAAAATAGCAACAAATCGCACAAAACATGTCTAGCACCTTATTGCGCCGGGTGTATGATAGGGCCCTATAAGTCTATTTGTGTGTGTAAGCTCATTTTATATTCATGTATATATATTTTTTGGATACAGAAAATAAAATGCTATTTACTCTTCCATAAGAAGTAAATGAAAATGAAAATTAATTTATTTAATTCTTAATAAGGAGTAAATAGTGTCAAATTAACGACAAGTTCATAAATGGTGTAAATAAATGGTGTAAAAATAGTGTAAACAGTGTCTTATTAATGACAAGTTCAGGTCTGAAAACGAAACGGATAGTGCAATCACATAGTAGCATCACCAAGCTTAGGATTTCAGTAGTGTAAATTATTTTTTATATTATAATTAGCACTGTAGCACTGTCGCCTCACAGCAAGAAGGTCGCTGCTTCGAGTCCTCGGCTGGGTCAGTTGGCATTTCTGTGTGGAGTTTGCATGTTCTCCACGTGTTGGCGTGGGTTTCCTCTGGGTGCTCCGGTTTCCCCCACAGTCCAAACACATGCGGTATAGGTGAACTGAATAACCTAAATTGGCCGTAGTGTATGAGAGTGAATGCAAGAGTGTATGGGTGTTTCCCAGTACAGGGTTGCAGCTGGAAGGGCATCCGCTGTGTAAAACATATGCTGGATAAGTTGGCGGTTCATTCCGCCGTGCATGGCGACCCCAGATTAATAAAGGGACTAAGCCGAAAATGAATGAATGAAAGAAAATAAAGAGATCACCTATTCAAAGGTTAACAATTTCACATGAAATTATTTATGAGATGATAGTCGAGCAAACTAACAGGAAAGAGCATTTAAATTGGTCATTATTCATTCATTCATTCATTCATTGCCAGAGCAGAATGAACCGCCAATTTATCCAGCATATGTTCTACACAGTGGATGCCCTTCCAGCTGCAACCCATCACTGGGAAACATCCACACACACTCATTCACCCAATTCAGCCAATTTAGCTTATCCAATTCACCTATACCGCATGTTCTTTGGACTTGTGGGGGAAACCGGAGCACCCGGAGGAAACTCACGCGAAAACATACATGCAAAAGGGACTTTATAATTAGCCAAACTCACGGTCCCGTCTCATTCCCAGTGATGGAGTCTTGGGAAAGCGTTTTGTGCAAACAGGACCGATGAGAGAATAAGCGTCACACTTCAGAATCTCCAACCAGACTGGACGCCCCACAGGAACACTTATCAAAGCAGTGTGAACCACTAATTTGACAAATAACTAACTCACCGCACTGCACTCAACAAAGGAAAGCAGGAGTCGTCATAATGAGCCATAAGAAGCAGAGAATGAAATATTCAGGAGAAACATGCAACAACGCCTGACAAGCAGAAGACGACATATAAACTCTAGAGGATCAGCACACCTACAGTACAGGAGAAATCTAACGTCATGCTAAATGCATATCAGTGCTATAGATGAATGTTGTTTCAGGATCAACATAGATGTTAATCCAGGAACATGTCCTACTTGGTGAAATCAGGTTGGCGACGCATTTACACGTTGGAGTATGCGCTATGCATTACAAGTAATGTGAGTTACGTACCTGTAATAATATTATTTTTCAAAGTAATAAGTAGGCCCACACAGAATCTGCACGTGCAGAAATCCGCAGATCTTTAGCCCATCATTGTCTATTTCAAGAGTTTACATTTAGATATTGCTTGATATAATTTGCAGGTTTGGCATGCTGTCCTGGGAGAGAACCATGAGCTCAGAGATACTTGAGCCCAGGGCTCTCGTCTGGTCATGTAGCATGACAGGGGATTCGAGATCAGGTAGGTCTAGAGAGCTAAGGAGGAAAAGGGGGAGATGGGGTGGATGGGGGGTTTCTCCAAAATGAAGATAAGGAAGGTAGGATGAATGGGTTTATTTATTGGAGGCTAGAATTCATCTGATTGGTCTAGCAATGATATCTGATTGGACTAGCAATCATTATTGACGCGAGACCAGCCGTGATCAATCATATCACATGCTCCTCTCGAAATAAGTTTATAAAACTTCATTTATTAATTTCTGTAATATTTATTCATTCATTTTCCTTCGGCTTAGTGTTTTATTTATCAGGGGTTTCCACAGTGGAATGAACCGTCAACTATTCCAGCAGCAGATGCCCTTCCAGTCGGAACCCAGTACTGGGAAACACCCATACACATTCATTCCCTGTGGGGGAAACCGGAGCACCCGGAGGAAACCCACGCCAACACGGGGAGAACATGCAAACTCCACACAGAAATGCCAACTGGCCCAGCTAGGACTCGAACCAGTGACTTTCTTGCTGTGAGGCCACAGTGCTAACCACTAAGCCACCGTGTCACCCAATTTCAGTAACATTATTGACAAATATGAAAGTGTCCATATGATTTACTTTCAATACAGTTTGTAAAGTAATATTTTCTGTCTTTTAGTAGATATATTATATAAGAGACTTGCTTTGTTTACCAATTAAGTGGATCTAATTGGATCTGCTTTGTAAACATTAAATAAAAGTTAAAAAGATATTATTTTTTATTTCATACATTAGGTTTTTAGTTATGATACTCCCAAAATCAATCCACATAAATCCGCAGATTTTTTACAAAATTCTGTACAGAAATAGCAAAGAATGTCAGCAGATTCTGTCAGGCCTTAGTAATAGTTAAAGTAATGCATTACTTAAAGTTTATTCATTCATTCATTTTCTTTTCGGCTTAGTCCCTTTATTAATCTGGGGTCGCCACAGCGGAATGAACCGCCAACTTATCCAGCATATGTTTTACGCAGCGGATGCCCTTCCAGCTGCAACCCATCACTGGGAAACATCCATACACACTCATTCACGGACAATTATGGACAATTTAGCTTACCCAATTCACCTATAGCGCATGTCTTTGGACTTGTGGGGGGAAACCGGAGCACCCGCCGGAAACCCACGCAAACACGGGGAGAACATGCAAACTCCACACAGAAATGCCAACTGACCCAGCTGGGGCTCGAACCAGCGACCTTCTTGCTGTGAGACAATTGTGCTACCCACTGCGCCACCGTGCTGCCCCTACTTAAAGTTTAGTTTAATTAATTAGCTTTTTAAAAATATATTTCTGAATAAAGTACATTTTAAAAAAATTTTAAAAAAGAGGAAAAATCAAGACAAAGTAACAATGTATACAATTTTGCTATATTTCGCTCGAATTTAAATGTATTATCTTTCTATTTCTAAAGATGTGCGATAACTAAAATATTATTTTAATAAATAAATCTGTTTTGTTCAAATGCAACAACAAATATTTGCTAAATTCACTGAGGAAAATAATAAAAATACTCATTTTCAAAATGGGGTGTACTCCTTTATGCTGAGCGTATATGCACACAATTTATGAGTTAATAAATACATAAAGTAAATACTTATATAAAATGACAATTAATCAAATTAAATACAAATTTAACAACAAAAATATAAATATAATTACAAACACAATTTTTTTTTAAACCTATAATAGCATCTCAGCAAAAAACTAAAATAACATAAGAGCTCACTCATATCAAAACCTTTATGTTTTTAAACATTTCACAACTTGGAATAAAAAAAAAAGATTTTCAGTTTGCACTAAAAACAATGACTTCAGGTCGCTGATGTCCTTGCGATGCATCATCTGCAGCATAAAAACATTATAGCTGCATTCCTGCTGGTTGTATAGAGTCTGTTTACAGTCATCCCTTCCCGGTCTAATATATCCAGTGTCTCTTTATGAGCGTGTATGATAATGAGGCAGGACAGCAGCAGGGAAGGAAGAGAAAAGCATGATTTGGTTCCTGGCCGACAGTCTATATACCGTCAGCAGCACCTGCACCAGCGGCTGCCCGGTAAAGCAGCATTATTACAATGTCAGCTTTAATCAGCATTGTAGTCAGCAGAGAGATTGTGCAGCGCTGCAGTTGTGGAGGAGTCTGCTGTATTTATCAGCCCAATACTGACCACTGCAAACACACACACACTTGTACAGCTCTCTTTATGGGGACTAACAATGGATGGATTGGTTTTATAGACCATTTTGAAGGATGTAAACAAAAACAATGGTCCCAACGTATTTCCTGTTTCACATTTTTAATTTCTATATCTTCCGAGAATCCAAAAAGAGCCACATATTGATAAATAATGTTATGAAAGCTATTTTAACATTAAGTTATGATTGAATTGCCTCTTGTTACATTTATGAAATAGTTTGATAACAAGCAGGAAATGTTCATGGGCCAATGACATGACCACATTGAAATGGTCTATACTATACAAAACTTGACATCATGCAATACATTCACTCCCCTACCCCTAAAAATAACCCGCACAGGAAACAATCTGCATTTTTACATTTTCTAAACACCTCATTCTGTGTGATTTAGGAGTTGTTTTTCTCATAAGGACCAAAAAAAATGTCCCACATTTCAAAAGTATACACACACAAACACTTACACATCTTTGTGGGGATTTCCAATGGATGTAATTATATTTTACTATACAAATCTGTCCATACATTCTCCTTCTGTGTGATTTATGAGCTGTTTTTCTTATGGTGACCAAAAAATGTGCCCATGAGGTCTACATTTACTGGTATTGCTATACTTGTGGCGACATTTAGTCCACACAACATAAGAAATACAAGGTACACACATACACACACACACACACACACACGCACACAAACATAGCAAGTCTCCATCCTCATCACAGGAACGTTTTACTATGCATTTTCTGTATACATAATTTCATATATATATAATTAAAGAGCAGTCAGCCCTGAGGTGAATCACAAACCAAATGCTTTGATTCAGTGCAAATAAATACAAACATACATTTAGACAGAATTGAAGATAAGAAGTGAACTACTGAATATTTGTATTCAACAAATAATCTTAAAGACGTATGAAATAATATTAAATCTTAGTGTCTTAAATCTTAAATAATAATAGTTGTTTTCAATTTAAAGTAAAAATATAATTTATTCTTGTCGTGCAAAGCGGAGTTTTCAATATTATTTATTTTTACACATATTTTTTTACTACACCAGTTCAGAAATTATTCTAATTTGCAGCATAAATTAAAAACCTCACATAGTCACATAGACTTTTTTTTTTATTATTATTATTATTATTATTATTATTATTATGCAAAGAGGTATACAAATTACATTGAAACATACAAACAGAGATGAAAAAACAAAACAAACATAAAAAAAAAACTGTCTGCATCTGTGTGTGTGTGTGTGCGTGCGTGTGCATGTAAAGTCAAAGTTCATAAATAAGAAAAAAAAAATATATATATATATACACACACATACACACATAGAACATGCATAACAGTAGAAAGCATATTAATAAAGGTCATAAATATCAAAAACTGAGGTGAATAATATAGATAGAAATAAAACAAAACCAATCAGTGGTATGAAATGACAACAATGATAGTAATGTAATGATAGCAATAGTGAAAGTAAAAATTGACGACAACAACAACAATAATAATAATGTAATGACAGTAAAAATAAAAAAAATAAATAATAATAATAATAATAATAACCCCACCACAGACTTTTGGCTCACACAGACTTTAGAATATTGCAGTTTCCACAACAATAAAGATGGAAAAAAACAGCACAACTCTGTTCACTATTGACAAGAATCAGAGAAGTTTCTTGCGCATCAAAGCATCATCCAGGGAAGCAAAGCAAAAGCCCTTCACGTCCTGTAAGCTATTCAGTTTCCCAGCATGCTCAGCACATTTCAGCTCTTCTCACCCGCAGCGGCTTTATGATGCCGAGATCTACTTTCACTTCTTTGATAACCCGAGAAACTCAGATATAACTACCGCGAAGCAGGATCAGTAAACTCATCATATCAGACTGAGAGCATTGTGCAACTTCTGGGCAGCAATAAAAACTTTTTTTATTAAATGCTGTTTACTCTTATGGTCTAAATATATTTTGCTTTTATCAATTGATGGCTGACCTTTTGACCTTTCTGGGTTACAAACCACCATTTATTCCATTCATTCATTCATTCATACATTCATTCATTCATTTTCCTCTGACTTAGTCCCTTTATTCATCAGGGGTCGCCACAGCGGAATGAACCGCATATGCAGCATATGTTTTACGCAGCGGATGCCCTTTCAGCTGCAACCCTGTACTTAGAAACACCCATACACACTCATTTTACACACACACTCATACACTACGGACAATTTTGTTTACCCAATTCACCTATAGCGCATGTCTTTGGACTGTGGGGGAAACCGGAGCATCCGGAGGAAACCCATGCCAACACGGGGAGAACATGCAAACTCCACACAGAAATGCCAACTGACCCAGCCGGGACTCGACCCAGCTAACCACTGAGCCACCGTGCAGCCCCCCATTTATTCCAGCTGCGGGTAAAGGATGCTTACATTAAATTAGCAGTTTCTGTATTTCGTGATTCATGTTCATATTTTTTTCCATTTATTTATGCTTTTGAATTGCATTATGGGATCTTGATCTTTCTTTTAACAACCTTGATCAGCTTGAAAAAGTGACTTTTATGAAGATTTGTAATAGTTTAGAGTAAATTTAAAGTATTTAAATATGTAAAAATGCAAATTGTTTCTTGTGAGGGTTGAGTTTAGGAGTAGAGTTGAGGGAAGGGGACAGACAGTCTGTACAGTAGAAATATTATTACGTCTATGAGAAGACTCCATAAAAGAGTGGTCCCCAAGCCCCGGGCCGTGGACCAGTACCAGTCCATGGATCAATTGGTACCGGGCAGCACAAGAAATCATTAATTATTTCCATTTTATTTATTAATTGAGTCTAAACAATCTTGTATTTTGAAAAGTCTTTTATTTTGAAAAATGACCGTATTCTCTCAGTTACATCTCGGTCATTTGAGTGCCAAAATTTAACCCACAACCTAGCAAAATGAGTAAGAAACAGACGTATTTAGAAAGTTTCTTTGTGAAGGAGAAAAGGCCCAGTGAAGGACCCACAAACTGCCAACGAATGGATCCGCAACCCATTTATCAACAAATCAGGTGAATCCAGCATGTCTGTGTAAAAAGATCAACTGCTGGAGATCGCAAATGGCAGCGGTCTTAGGGGTCGTTCACATATCGTGTCTTTTCTGCACACAAGTTCGTTATTTCCAATGGAGGTGCACGGCTTGCGCACGCATATTGGGAGCAACGTGCTCACATCTTCCAGGCGCACCCAGTTAAAAACATCTTAATAACTTTTCAGAATGCCACGAGCGCACCACTGACAGATCAGCTTCATACTTAGTATGAAATATACACATTTCGGTAGCCTAATTATATCAGACAAACACTGCAGTGCTTTTAAATTTTCTACATAAATAAATCTTGTATCAGAGTTGCAGCAATGTTTTGTCAGCTTGTCATCCTCTGAGAAAACGATTGATGGTCACCTAGTACACTTACACCCAAACCCCGCCACCCCACCCGGTCCGCAGTAAAATTGTCAAGTGTTGACCGGTCCGCGGTAGGGTTGTCACGATACTGGAATTCGGTACCAATCGATACTACAGTTTTAAAAACGTCCATTTCACGCTAACATTTGAGCGCTACTGAGCACGTTCCTAAACAGCGCTGATTTGCTATTGAGTAAATGTGCTCAACAGAAATGACTGTGATTGGCCTTGAAGGTCATCAGTTCACCGAACTCACCGCTGTTTACAGCGTGTAACCACAGATACAGGGACACTGGAGTGTTTCAAAGTCACGTCAATCAGCTGGTTTGTCTATAAGCTGACATACGAGTGATGAATCGCGGCTTTAAAACCCTCCAGTGTCCCTGTATCTGTGGTTACACTCAGTAAACAGTGGTGAACTAATGACCTTCACGGCCAATCAGAGTCATTTCTGTTGAGCACGTGAACACAACGGCAAATCAGCGCTGTTTAAGAATGTGTTCAACAGTGCTCAAATGTTAGCGGGAAATGGACATTTTTTAAATTTCAGTATCAATTGGTACTAAATTCTAGTATCGTGCAACCCTAGCCGCGGTGATAAAAAGGTTGGGGACAACTGCCATAAAACATGAAAACCCACATATATATACACGGGACATACACAGGTACGTTTTTTATTTTATTACTTGAGCAAATATGAATGCAAAAATGTATTTGTTGTACTCTCCCATTCACTGCGCACTAACTTTACCCAACTATGATGACTTGTGATGCTGGGAAACCTGGAAAAGTAAAAAGTGCCCACAACAGAACCATACACACAGACACACAGAAGGACACACACACAGACACTAACAGAAGCACACATACATACACAGACATACATACATACACACACAGACATACACACAGATATAAATACAAACACACACAAACACCCCCCTCCCCCTACACACACAAACACACAGACAGACACAGAGACAGACACCCACAGACAGACACACACAATATGCATACATACGCGCACATACACACAAAGACATACACAAAGACACACAGAGACATACACAAACAAGCACAAAGACACACACACACACACACACACACACACACAAGCACACAGACATACACGCACTCACACACACACACATACACACACAGAGACTAACTCACACAGACATACAAAGACACACATCCATACACATGCGCTCACACACACACACACACACACAAAGACACACACAACCCCCCCACACGCACAGAGACACAGACACACACACACACACACACACACACTCTCATCTATTCACAGCTCATCTGCAGGATCTGCTGAAACTCTGCCAGTCCAGCAGCTGCTCTGCCACAGGCGTTTAACCCGACGGCTGGTAAAGAGAGACGACAGGACGGAGCTGTCGCACCGCATTCCTGTCTAACCAGCCATAACACACACCTCCAACATCTCACTCTCACGTCACTTTAATATGAGCTGACTGCGGATTAGTCCAGTCCAAGAATAAACGTCACCGCAAATATTCCTCACTTTATATTGGAGGAGGAGAAGGGGGACTCATTCAAATTCAGCAGATCAGTTTACATTCAGCTAATTTACTTAATCCACTACACAAAATACTCAAATCTAATGATCCATACATTCATTCATTTTCCTTCGGCTTAGTCCCTTATTTATCAGGGGTCGCCACAGCGGAATGAACCGCCAACTATTCCAGCACATGTTTTACACAGCGGATGCCCTTCCAGCCGCAACCCAGTACTGGGAAACATCCCTACACTCTCACATTCACACACACACTCATACACTACAGCCAATTTAGTTTACAAAATTCACCTATAGCGCATGTGATCAGTGATTTTACCACGTCAATATGGGATTCTGACCGCAATCATTGCAAAAGAACAGTGAAAGAAACTAAAAGTGGTCTTTAATGCCATCTAGTGGCTATAATGGTAATTTTAAACAGAAATAAACCTTGAAGAATGTTTTGAATAACTTTTTAACCTCAAACATTTTGCACATTTGTTTAGAATCATGTCACTTGAGCTTGAATAACTTATACAGTATATTGAATATTCAAACAAATGCACTTGTGGCAAAATATTATTTAATAATCATGAAACAGGACTAATACATTCAATAATTTAACACAATTTTACTGAATTCATTCATTCATTTTCCTTCGGCTTAGTCCCTTATTTATCAGGGGTCACCACAGCGGAATGAACCGCCAACTATTCCAGAATATGTTTTACGCAGCGGATGCCCTTCCAGCTGCAACCCAGTACTGGGAAACACCCATACACACTCATTCACACTCATACACTATGGCCAATTTAGTTTCTTCAATTCACCTATAGCGCATGTGTTTGGACTGTGGGGGAAACCGGAGCACCCGGAGGAAACCCACGCCAACACGGGGAGAACATGCAAACTCCACACAGAAATGCTGGCCCAGCCGGGACTCGAACCAGCGACCTTCTTGCTGTGAGGCCACAGTGCTAACCACTGAGCCACCGCCTGATTTTACAGACTATATATATATATTGACAATCATAAAACAGATGCTTTTGCTGATTATACACTGAATCGACTTTCAAAATCTATTGAATCGAATCAATTTTGCTGTAATGTTTTTGAATAACCATGAAACATGATTTTGCTAATGATAAACTAAATATGAACAGAAAAAACGATGTTTCACAGATCATTTTGTTGATATATTCAACAATAATGAATCTGATTATTTTGCTTACATTAAATGATACATTATAAATGATTTTGCTAGTGAGTAACAGTAAAATTAAACACTGTCATGCTTTTAATCTTTAGTATAACATGATTTATTACATCCATTTTCAAAACTGTGATTTGCAAGTTTGCGAATAACTGATAATTCAATTAAATCACAAAAACAGTATATTAAAATCTTGGGAAGTCTTCATGGTAATATTTTAGATCAAAAAGACTTGGATGACAAAGAGCTTTATAATCCCTGCTCTAAATCACTGAATATAGACTATATAGAGCTACTTAAAAAAATACAGACTCTTTTTAAATCTTTCTGACAGTTTTACGCAAAGCCAAATTTTCATTCAAAGCAGCACAAGTGTTTTTAAAAACAATCTCTCGTTGCTCAGTGTCAAAAGCCGAGAGACAGAGTGAGAACACTTTCATGCACTTAAACGGGAAGGAGATTTCCCCAGCCGTTTTAAATATTTCATTAGGAATTCATGTTGTTTCATGCATGGTTAGCAGTCTCGACTCGCACAGAGGTCAGATAGAGTGCAGAGCAGCGAGAGGTTATGAGCCCAGTTCACTGACGGGGCAATTCAATCTGTAACCCTTTCACCACCGCAGGCAACACAAACCACTGAATCTCAACATTTCTCTGGAGCAAACAATGAACATGCGATAAACAGAGAACATCTGGGCATACCTAGACATTAGGGATGCAGCTATTGATTATTTTAGTTATCAATTAATCTACCACTGCAATCGGTTGATTAATCAATTAATCATATTAAAGATATTGTGACCGAAACGCAACAGAGCAGTAAAGTGCATAAAAGTATATATATCAACTTAATTTGCAGCTAATACACTATATTCTGACTTTAAACATTGGCAAGTGTTTTTTTATTCCGCCAGAAATACATTAACTAATAAAACAATTGCAGGATAAAATAAAACAAGTTGTATATTGCTTAAATAAAATAAATATAACGAGTAAATCAAATAAATGTGTCACTTTTCTGGCATCTTCAAATATTTTGAAAATGTATTGTACCATCAAGTGAGATTTAGATTAAGAATTTTTTTTAACAGATAAAAATCCATTATGCCAAAGAAATAAACACGATTGGAATAATTCGATTATACATTTCAGCCCTACTAAGCATAGTTGAATAATAAGTGTTCAGTACATGGAAATGGTCATACCGTGAGCTTCAGACACCATTGTTTCCTCATTCCAATGTAAATTCTGCAAGTGTAAAATCTGAGAAAAACTGGCCAATAAGAACACAATAGGCTGTATAGCTAGTGTTTTTTACCCTACCGATAAACGTCCGGTGAAAGGGTAATGTGACTATTTTCAATTTCTCACGGTTCCTTTTACAGCATTAATGTTGTAATCATTGATTGATGAAATGAACAGTTGGATGTGCCAAAACTTTCTTCAGTTAAACAAAGAGAAAACTGAAGTCATTGCATTTGGGAACAGAGATGAGGTTCTCAAGGTGAATGCATACCTTGGCTCTAAGGGTCAAACAACAAAAAAATAAGGCCAAGAATCTTGGTGTGATTCTGGAGTCAGATCTGAGTTTCAGTAGTCATGTCAAAGCAGTAACTAAATTAGCATACTATCATCTCAAAACAATGCAAGAATTAGATGCTTGGTTTCCAGTGAAGACTTAGAGAAACTTGTTCATGCTTTTATCAGCAGCAGGGTGGATTACTGTAATGGACTCCTCACTGGCCTTCCCAAAAAGACAGTCAGACAGTTGCAGCTCATCCAGAATACTGCTGTCAGGATTCTGACCAGAACTAGAAAATCAGAGCACATCACACCTGTCCTCAGGTCTTTACACTGGCTCCCAGTTACATTTAGAATAGATTTTAAAGTATTACTTGTCTATAAATCACTAAATGGCCTAGGACCTCAATACATTACAGATATGCTCACTGAATACAAACCTAACAGATCACTCAGATCATTAGGATCAAGTAGGGGTGTAACGATTTTACAAACCGAGCTGAAATATCGCGATACACCAACAACGATACGTATTGCGAAACTCTCGTGGCGTACCGCGGTACTCTCACGCCCCCTGCTGCCCATTGCTGAGGTTGACGTCACTTGTCTCCAATTGAACCAATTTAAACACATCTTTATTTTATCACATTCGATTAAATTGTATTAGTAATGATGAGCTTTTGTTCTAAATATTATAGGCTATTCTAAAGTTAGTATTTTCCAAGTGCATGTCATGTGACTTGAGTGAGCGATCACACTCGGTTACTACTGTATACGCAGGATGGCAGCTTCGCATAGTATTGAGATTGCAGATCCCCCAGACACATTTGAGTCGCCTGTGTGGGAACATTTTGGTTTTCCAGTGGAGTACAGGAATGGAATTCGTGTCGTAGACAAGGCGCACACTATCTGTCGTAACTGTTTCACGAAACTTACGTATACGACAGGAAACACTTCTAATATGCAAGCGCACCTCCGGAGACATCACCCCAACATTGATATCAGTGGCACACGTAAGAAACCTCAAAAACAGGAAACCTTTCCCACTGCCTTTAGAATGAAACTACAAGCTAATGCCGACCGTGCTCAAACAATCACGAAGGCAATAGGTGTTTTCATGGCGTTAGATATGCGGCCGTTTTCCGTTGTTGAGAACGACGGATTCACGCATTTGCTAAGTGTGTTGGAGCCCAGATACCAATTACCGAGCCGACCGCATTTCAGTCAGAATGTGCTGCCTCAACTTTACAGCGAAGTAAGAGCCAAAATAGTGGAGGACATGAGCAATGCAAAATTCATTGCTTTAACTACCGACGGATGGACCTCCCGTGCAACGCAGTCTTTCATGACGATCACAGCACACTACATTACAGACAACTGGGTCATTAAAAATCCCGTTCTGCAGACTCGCGCTGTCTATGAAAGCCACACAAGTGATCATCTGTCGGAAATACTACAGGCAGCTGTAGCAGAGTGGAAAATCGAAAGAGAAAATGCCACTATTCCTGTGACAACAGATAACGCTAAAAATATTGTTAATGCAGTTGAAGTAGCCGGATTTTCACCAAATATTCGCTGTTTCGCGCATACAGTTAATCTGGCTTCACAGAAAGGAATGGGCGTTAACCAGATGTCGCGGCTTTTAGGCAGAGTACGAAAGGTGGTCACTTTTTTCCATCGTAGCACTACTGCTGCAGCAGTTCTTAAGGACAAACAAGAGATGCTCCAATTGCCTCCACACAAGCTGATTCAGGATGTTTCCACCAGGTGGAACTCCAGCTATGACATGCTTGAGCGTTACCTTGAACAGCAGGCTGCTGTTTTCTCTGCACTTACAGACAGGAGCATTAAGAGAAACATTAAGGACATTGTTACTCTGTCTGATGAAGATGTAAAATTAGCTGAGGACATCATTCAGGTTCTTAAACCTATAAAAATGGTTACAACTCTGTTGAGCACAGAACAGCTGCCAACCGTTTCAATGATAATGCCACTGAAACACACCATCCTGGAATCTATGAAAGTGAGTGACACAGATACAACTGTAGTTAAAGATGTCAAACATGGCATTGTGTCCGACTTCATCAACAGATACCCAGAATCTGACTCAATACTTGTGCAGTTTCTTCATATAAGCACTGCCCTTGATCCACGCTTTAAATCTCTGCCCTTTCTGGATGAGACCATGCGCAGCAACATCTTTAACAGCCTGATGGAGAAGATTCTGGAGTACCATCCCCAGCAGGTATTATTATTATTTTTTATTTTTATTTAACTTAATAAAATTTTTGAATTATTATTATATTTAACTTATTTTTTAAATTTCATTTTACTTGTACTATTTAGTTTCACACAAAACTGCAATGTATTTTACTGGTGAATATGTCATGTAAAAAACACTTTACAAACACAGTATATGTATATTTTTTCATTAATTTAAACGGAAACCTATCTATCTAAATGAAAACTTAGATAATCAAAAATGAGCATCACTATGTCTGTTTTTCGTAGTTCTATTTGTTTGACATAAACTGCAATTAGCAGTATTACCTTGAAACTATTTTGTGGCTTTGTCCTTGCTAGGCCCAGGTCTCAGAGGAGCAGTTAGATATGGCATCCATCAGTGATGATCCTCCAGCCAAAAAGGCACCAATCTCTGAACTGTTTGGAAAGTTATTTCCAGTGGAGCCGAGCACTCTTACACCCAAGTCTCCATCTCAAATGGTGAAAGAAGAGGTTGCGTGTTATAGGCAAGTGCCAACTCTTCCAGTGGAGTCAAATCCACTTGCATGGTGGAAGGACAACGAGAGCCAGTTTCCTCATGTAGCCAAGTTGGCTAAATGCTACCTTGGAGTCCCAGCAACATCTGTCCCCAGTGAGAGGGTGTTCTCTACAGCGGGGGACATTGTTACAGCAAAGAGATCAAGCCTCTCACCTGAGAATGTGGACATTATGGTGTTTTTGAAGAAGAACTTAAAACTTAATTGAATATTCCAAATGTCCCTAGAGAGGACAAGCCTGTTTATCTTTCACTATTCTACACTGCAGTTATTTATTTATTGGAGGTCTATATTGGAGGTATTTATTTAATTTTTGTTGTATACTCAGGTATCCTGACTGTACTAAAAATGTGATGGCTAATGTGTACTAAAAAAGTTAATAAAGAAACAGTTTAGTTGTTCTTGTTATTAAGTGAATCTGTTGTTCCTTAGCATTGCTGTTAAGATGACATCAACCCTAACACCACAGCAAACAGAAACCGAACCGAACCGTGGCTCCAAAACCGTGAACTGAACCGAATCGTGCCTTTGGTGTATCGTTACACCCCTAGGATCAAGTAAATTAGTAATTCCGAGAGTTCAGTCAAAGCAGGGTGAATCCGCCTTCAGCTACTAACAGCGCCCCCTGCTGCTGGAATCCGCTTCTAGAAATGATCAGATGTGCTACAACATTAGGCACGTTCAAATCAAGACTGAAAACACATCTGTTTAGCTGTGCCTTTACTGAATGAGCACTGTGATACGTCCGACAGATCGCACTACTATGTCTTTCTTTTCTTTTTCATTTATTTAAAACCTGTTTTAACACATTTTAATCTGTTTTTATCTGCTTTTAATAAATGTTGTACTTAACATTTTAATAAATGTTTTTCACTTTACACACCTTTGAATTGATCAACAGTCTGTGCCATCTAACCAATCAGAACATAGTATGCTCTCTGAAAGGCGGGGCTTAGAGAAACTGGATCCTTGAACCAACAATTTCAGACAATGTGAGAAAAGATTTAATGCTGCAGTGCATATTATGAGAAAATTGTAAACCCATTACAGCTGCAACTCTCGAGACATTCAAAGTCCAAAAAGGTAACCAAAAACATTATCAAAACAGTCCATCTGACTTCAGTGGTTCCACTTTGAATCATACGAAGCTCCAAGAACAATTTTGTTCACCAAAAAAAACCCGGCAAAAACGACTTATGTCTTCTGCATCAGAACAGAATGTGTATTTACTAATATGATGCATGTGTGTGTTGCATTGCTGACTTTAATGGCAGTATGTAATATTTTCCCAGAGTAAACACACACCCTGACAACCTGATGTGGAAGAGAAGGTATATTGGAACAAAGTCATATTTACAGTTTTTTGGTGCACAAAAGTGTTTGTGGAGCTTCATATGATTGACTGAAGCTGTATAGAGTGTGTAGAACAATCTTTCTGAACATGTTGTGAGCCCTCAGATTTAATATAAAATATCTTAATTTGGTTTTTGACAATGAACAAAGGTCTCAGGGGATTGGAACGACATAAGGGAGAGTAATTAATAACAGAATGTAATTTTTGGGGGGTGAACTAATCCATTAACAGTCTTATCCTGGTACATTAGATATGACTATATGATTATAAGTATTACAGTATACATCTCACAGTAATGTTCCCAACTCAAGGAGAAATGTGCATGGATGCAGAACAATGATTCAGATATGCATATGCATGACATGCACACGTGAAGCAGTCGTCCAGATGGGTGACCACAAGAACAGATGTGCTTCATGAAATAAACACACGCAAACTGGATCAGAAACCTGTGCAAACTGAAGACTCAATTTAGATAAACCTCTGCTTATAGGGCAATATCTACAAAATTATTACCGAACAAGTGAGTCAATGGTTTGCATAAAGCCATTCTCATATTTATAGCTACACACACTCACATAAAAACAAAACTATGAAAATAAAAAATAATAATGTTACATATTATTACCAATATATAATGAATATAATATTATACACTACCTGACACAAATCTTGTCATCTATCCAAGTTTTAGGAACAACAAATAATAACTTGACTTCTAGTTGATAATTTGGTATCAGAAGTGGCTTATATGAAAGGCAAAGGCCTCTAGATTACGCTTATTTTACCAAAATAAAATATGATCATGCCTTGATATTTAATTATTTCATTAGGACAGTAAGGTCTGACTTTGCTTAGACAAAAGTCTTGTCACTTAACAGAAATAATGTCCAGTATAGAATATAAAGTCATGGTGCAGTGGAAAAAGAATGAATATTGTGTCTGACTCCCATGAGCTTGGAGGACTGCATCCATACATCTCTGCAATGACTCAAATCACTTATTAATAAAGTAATCTGGAACGGCAAAGAAAGCGTTCTTGCAGGACTCCCAGAGTTCATCAAGATTCTTTGGATTCATCTTCAATGCCTCCTCCTTCATCTTACCCCAGACATGCTCAATAATGTTCATGTCTGGTCACTGGGCCGGCCAATCCTGGAGCACCTTGATCTTCTTTGCTTTCAGGAACTTTGATGTGGAGGCTGAAGTATGAGAAGGAGCGCTATCCTGCTGAAGAATTTGCCCTCTCCTGTGGTTTGTAATGTAATGGGCAGCACAAATGTCTTGATACCTCAGGCTGTTGATGTTGCCATCCACTCTGCAGATCTCTCGCATGCCCCCATACTGAATGTAACCCCAAACCATGATTTCTGTGAGAATCTTGGGTCCATGCGGGTTCCAATAGGTCTTCTGCAGTATTTGTGATGATTGGGATGCAGTTCAACAAATGATTCATCGGGAAAATCGACCTTCTGCCACTTTTCCAAATGATCAACTGGAAGTCAAGTTATTATTTGTTGCTCTTACAACTGGGATCGACGACAAGACTTCTGTCAGGTAGTGTATAGAAGCAAAAATGCAGTTTACTCTTTTTCTAAACAAAACAAATCTTTTAACAATATTGAACATGTACTATTTGCCTGAGGGTCATTTTCAGCTCCTTTCACATGCAACACTACAAATCAATAAGGAGAAAGGATATTGATCATTGGGGTTAATTTATTCATTGTTTTTTCACTGGTGTCAGAATAACAAATGCAACTAAATGCTTTTATCAGACTAAACATTAGTGACCTAACAGGCTTTAACTGCTTAATGATTAATCAAGCGCAACCGGCTCCTAGTTTCACTTTTTCAACAGTGCAAAGTCAAACACACTTCAGCTAAAAATAAATTAGCTACAATATTATTTACAGTGATTTCATTCATTCATTCTTTCATTCATTTTCTTTTCGGCTTAGTCCCTTTATTAATCTGGGGTCACCACAGCGGAATGAACCGCCAACTTATCCAGCATATGTTTTACGCAGCGGATGCCCTTCCAGCTGCAACCAATCACCGGGAAACATCCATACACTCTCACCCACACACATACACTATGGACAATTTAGCTTACCCAATTCACCTATAGTGCATGTGTTTGGACTGTGGGGGAAACCGGAGCACCCGGAGGAAACCCATGCGAACACGGGGAGAACATGCAAACTGCACACAGAAACGCCAACTGACCCAGCCGAGGCTCGAACCAGCGACCTTCTTGCTGTGAGGCAAACATGCTACCCACTGCGCCACCGTGCAGCCCACAGTGATTTCAATGACTATAATATTATTTACAGTGATTTCAATGACATTTCAACAAACAATCCTGATTCCAAACAAACGCAAGTTTACTTAATAATATTTCTGATGGGTACAAAAGAAAAAACTGGGGCGGCACGGTGGCACAGTAGTTAGTACTGGCGCTAGCAAGAAGGTCACTGGTTCGAGTCCCAGTTGGGCCAGTTGGCATTTCTGTGTGGAGTTTGCATGTTCTCCCCATATTGGTGTGGGTTTCCTCCAGGTGTTCCGGTTTCCGCCACAGTCCAAATACATGCGCTATAGGTAAATTGGATTAACTAAATTGGCCGTAGCGTATGAGTGTGTGTGTGTGAATGAGTGTGTATGGGTGTTTCCCAATACTGGGTTGCGGAATAGTTGGCGGTTCATTCCGCTGTGGTGACCTCTGATAAATCAGAGACTAAGGGTGTACTCACACTAGGTACAGTTGCCTTGAACCGTGCTGAAGTGCCCTTGTCCACCCTCCCCTCTCCCCTGACGGCCTGCACTCACATTGCATCTGTACCTTCCGAGCCGGAGCACGGTTATGTCATCAATGATGCGACTGTTCAGTTTAACAGTTTAACTCGCTCCGTACAATGGAGATTGCTTTAATTCTACTGTTTTGTATTATTTTTAGCCGTTTGGGATGCAGTGACACGCAGTCAAATCTTTTGCTGAACAGATCCACCACTTTTGACGCTCATAAACTTTCATAAAATCATCGTGCTGCACGTATACGGAGGAAGATAGCAGATGATGTGCAGCGGGGGGTTTGCATCTTTAATAAACTATGACAGTTCGCGTTCATTGAAAAGTAAGAATGATTAATAAATCCATATGAAACAGTCCTTTAAAAGTGACGTTGTGTCTTCAGTTTCGCGCTCAGGTGCACTTTGCACTCACACTACAAGCGTACCAGGCTCTGGCACACCTCTTCCAACCGGGCCAGGGTCAGCCAACTGTACCATGCCTGGGCCCGATTCAGAGCACTCACACTTGTCAAACGAACCGGGAAACGCGCCCGGGCACGGTTCGGATAGCCTAGTGTGAATGCACCCTAAGCAGAAGGAAAATGAATGAATGAACAAAAGAAAAAAACATGCATTTCAGTAAATTCACTGGATACACCAAGCTTAAAAAAAAAAAGGTACCTATTTTAGTAGCATCTTATATACAGCTGCACAATGCATCGAAAAATGATTGTTATTGTGATAATAGTCAATATCCATAGCACAGAGAGGTGCGATAAATTAATTTAATTTATGTGCCGAGCGTTTGTGTTGCGTAGGTTGTTTATCCAAAGTTGGCCAATGAAATGGGGCCTTCATATATTTATACATGCCTCAGTTGGTGCTGTTATGCTATTGGTTATTGTGTTGTCTAAATGTTTGCACCTTGACAGTTTTTATTAGGCTAAATTCGATTTAATTTGATCAGAAAATACAGTACATGTATGTGATCATGGACCACAAAACCAGTCAAAAGTTTCAATTTTTTTAAATTGAGATTTTTACATCATCTGAAAACTAAATAAACGTAGTAAATTTCTTACTGTATTATTAGCATATGTCTTCATGGAACATGATCTTTACTTAGCATTCAAATGTTTTTGGGCATAAAAGAAAAATTGACAATTTTTGACCCAAACAATGCATTTTTGGCTATTGCCCAAATATACCTGTGCAACATAAGACTTGTTTTGTGGTCCAGGGTCACATATTACTTGCTTATTTTATTAAATTTATAAATAAAAATAGCATTTCTCTACAGGCATGAGCAATTCCAGCATTATGTATGTGACATTTGCAGTAAAACCTCAAAACATAAATTCACAGAGAGAGTATATGTTAACATTATATTGAAACATGTTTATATTTTCCTAAAACAACTAACCACAGAGTTATGGGATCAGAAAAACATCAGTCTGTAAACCTTTTTTAGATTTTAAATGAGGAAAATAAATAATATTTTATTTATTTACATGTGTGCATTTATGAGGAAAAAGCTTGGTTATGGATGTGACATATCTCCGTTACGGATGTGAAAGATGTGAAATTGCCGCTTGTGTGACTTTGCTAAATCAAATATAATAGTTTGAAAACACTGACAGAGACATTTTTGAGTATTTTTACAGTACTGTAAAATACAAGCCTACACAAAAACTTAGAAAGGGTTTCGCTATTTTGGTGAAAACTTTTTTCATGGCAAGGTTGACATTTCCATGGAATTGCTCACATATATATCACAAGAAATATCATCATCACAATACTCAACAACAGTATTGCATATTTTCGCAGTATAGTGCAGTGCTAGTCTAAAATGCATCCTCCAGTGGCAAAGTTAATAAAATGCATTGGTAGCAAAAGATGATTATCATTGGATAACTGTTTGTTTATTTTACTGAGTCTCTGTTGTGTCCGAATATGCAGACAAATTAAATTAATCCGCATGCCGCACGAGATCTGGAAGTAAATTGGGTCTGTAAGCAAACCCAAGTCCTTCATTTTCAGATGAGTAAACAAAAGCACAAGCTCCGCCATCGATTTTCATTCACAACTGGCCTATTTAACGCAACACTGCAGCCGTGCACACAAAAGTCCAGACGCCGTCAGCAACCTCTGAATGAGCTCAAGATGAAGGTCTGTTCAGTGCAATGCTATAAATATCAAAATGCTGCCCTACAGATCCGTCTAAACTCAATCTGGCACCATTTATCATTTACTTCTTTCTTCTGTGAAGTTCCTTTGTGACCCTGGAGCACAAAAACAGACAGAAGAGTCCATTTTGGGAAATTGAGATACATGCATTATCTGAAAGCTAGATAAATAAGCTTTCCATTGATGTATGGTTTGTTAGGATAGAACAATATTTAGCCGAGAAATACAACTATGTAAAAATCTGGAGTTTGAGGGTGCAAAAAAAAAAAAATCTAAATACTACCAAAATCACAATGCATATTACTAATCAAAAACTGAGTTTAGATACAGTTGAAGTCAAAATTATTAGCCCTACTGTACATTTTTTTTCCCTGTCAAATATTTCCCAAATGATGTTTAACAGAGCAAGGAATTTTCCGCAGTATTTCCTATAATATTTTTTCTTCTGGAGAAAGTCTTATTTGTTTTATTTCGGCTAGAATAAAAGCAGTTTTTAATATTTTTTTTAAAACCATTTTAAAGTCAATATTATTAGCCCCCCTTAAGCAATATTTGTTTTGATTATCTACAGAACAAACCATCACAATGACTTGCCTAATTACCTTAATTATCCTAGTTAAGCCTTTAAATGTCCCTTTAACCACCCGCTTCGAATGTTATCACTCGATTGATTGGTTACCAATGGTTATCAGCTCATAGATATGGGCCAGTAGGGGCCTTCTGGAAGGCTCAGAAGGCTGTCATCATCCATCCACATGGTTAATTAGCTATACTAATAGAGAAGACTCCAGATCCATATCTGTTTTTACATTACTGTGAAATGTGTTCCCATGTGTTGGGTTTAGAGTTAGGGTTGGGGTAGACGTTAATAAAATACAATTAATGGGAAATTTAATAATAATATATATAATTCTCGTTAACTTCCGGCCACAGCAGTATGTGATCTATAGCTGGTTAACCATGTGGATGGATGATAACAGCCTTCTGAGCCTACCAGTAGGTGCAGAAGGCCCCTACTTGCATATATCTATCAGCTGATAACCACTGATTACGCCCATTCAATCCAGTGATAATATTCCAATCGGCTCCTTTAATCTTTCCGTTAAACAGAAATTGGGGGAAAAATATACAGGGGGGCTAATCATTCAGGAGGGCGAATAATGCTGACTTCAACTGTACATGTTAGTGATGTACTAAAAGACATTTTTACATACAGTCTTGTCTAAAAATGCTATATTTTGCATGCCAAGCCAATAGCATTGTCGGTATGTGCAGAGACATTACGCCTGTGCACACACAGTCCTCCAGTAGTCTATAATTATAGTTTTGTTTTTCAGGAAATGCATTATTCACAATCACTGTATTCATTCAAGCTTGTTGAAACAAAACCTTGAACTTATAGGTTTTACTTGTTTATGTTTACATGAGGAAATCAAACCAATGAAATCAAGGAAACCTACTCAACTTTCTGATACTGGTGTTTTCCATATAATGCACTGTGGCATTTTGCATTTTTTAATTTTTCACAACAAGAGACATTGTATATTAATCAACATTCCCCAAGAACGTAAATATACCCAAATTAGCCCAAAGTTTTTGGTGGTTCATTGGTGGTCCCTTAGCCAGATGTTAAAGGCCTTGTTACGTTCCGGGAATTCTGTGTGTGTGTCTCTCTCTCTCTCTCTCTTTCGGTTTCACAGGTTCAACCCCCTTCGGATTGTTATTGGCTGTAGCATCGCTCAATCTTCATTATCTTTGGTGACATGGCGGCTTCTGCTGCCAATCTGAGTGGTCGCCAGGTTTTTAAAAGGACGACGAGTGGGACGCCGGACAGAGGCTTTTGCGTTCCTGTTTTGTTCTTGTTTTAATCTGCCTCCCGTTATTTCTTTTGTTTTGGTACTTTATATTGATTTGGCAAAGTTGTTATTGCTATCTTGTTTATTTTCATTAATTTTCTTTTTATTCTTCATTTGAGATCGTTTGTTGATATTCTTTGTTTTCCCCTGGGGATTTGGAGAGGTAGATGTCACGTGACTTACATCCTTACAACACCTAGCGAACCTGTGTATAGACACACCAGGTTTAGGAGTGAGCGCTGTCTTTGTATTTTTCTGTTTGGTTAAGATTAGAGTAGGTAAGTTAGGGCGTGCAAACGATTATTTCGATTATTTTGTTTTCAGTTAGGTAAAAGGGTTATACTGAGTTAGTTTGATTTTTGGTTTTGTTATTTTATTTTCTTTCAGCACCACTTTTGTCCTCTTCCCTTGCGGGGTTTATTGTTTTTGGATTATTTTGTTGGTATATAATTTACCTTTTGTGGTTATTTGTTGTTAGCTATATTTTTCTTCTTTATTATTACTATTTTCTGTTTATCTTTGATTTTTGTATAATAAATTATTCTCTTTTTGGCAGTATTTTGGTTGATGCATGGTTTTCTTCTCCTCCCGTATTACACAAAATTGTCACAATATAAACGTTACTTACTTCAGTCCCTAGATTAACATCAAGAAGGCGTAACAGGCCTATAGCAATAAAAAAACAAATTTAAACTATAAACTATACTCAAATGAACGACAAAAAAAAACAACCACAACAATATCAAAAAGCCTAGTGTTCGCAATCTTTATTATTTATGCCGAGTTCAGACTGCATGATTTTAGCCCCGATTTTGACTCGACCCCAGGTTTTGAGAAATCGCCGACAAATGCCTGAAATCACCGGCAAATCGGTTCACGTTCATGTGAGTAACAATCACACAGTGTGAACGATCAAAGACGCCATCTGAGAGAATCACCGTGAGTCGCAGACACCCGTGAGATATTTGGCATGCTAAATATCTGGATTCAAAATCATGCCGTGTGAAATGTGTTCTGGTTGAAAATAACATCGGTGATTACCTACAGCCAATGCGAGAGCAGCATCCACCAGTGTGGGTATCTGCAGGCCAGCAGGAGGTTGGGGGAGGAGTTAAAAGGACTTCTTTTCGGTCTATTTGAACCCAAGAAATGGAGGAAAAACTAGTGGAAATTCGGCAGGAGCACCCGTGTCTGTTTGACGTGTCATCTGAGCCATACCACAACCAGGTCGAAAAAGAAAAAGGTGGAGGAGAAGTTATTCCCTTCAAAACCCAGGTGAGCAAAATAAGTACATTTTCTCCCCCACTAAAGGCTTCTTTCTCATTATGTAGTTAATAACAAAAGATATACTATGTGATATCATGCTGTTTCCATGTCACTTCTCGCATGTTTGGTTGTGAGACGTAGTTTGCGGACTGAGACAAAGTTGTCAGCGATTCTTCCTATTGTAAAGTCATGTAGTGTGAAAACATCTGTAACACAACTACTCTGAAAATCATGCGGTCTGAACTCGGCTTTAGCTGTATTTACTCCACTTATTTATTTTTTAATGGAGTCTGCTCAAAATGTTTGAGTAAATGCACCACAAAAGTATTTCACATTAAATTTTAGATGGAAAAAAAAACACAATTACACAACAAACAGTGTGACTTTTACATGACATAGTTAAGCCTATTTGAGTAAATAAAATAAAGTAAATATTAAATATGGTTGTTATTTGTTTCAGTGTAGACCATAATAATGTTGTTTTTCAATGGGCAAAATGCATGAATTTAAAATTATTGCTATGTAAATGTAGTCTTAGAAAGTAATAAATTAAGCAGTTTTAAAAGATTTTTGAAGTATTGA
>CAIGQV010017386.1:29602293-29613078 GCA_903798115.1 Danio jaintianensis
GGTGTCCCAAACAGGCCAAACCAGTTTGTTTCTTAGGTTTTACATGAGGTTAGACCAGCTAAACGTCAGCTTGACCTGTGTAAACGACTAATTTCTAAAACACAAAACATGTTTTCCCCCTGAAAAGAAAGAAAAAGGCTTAGTATGGCCATGCTGTCTCAGAGTTTTTCATATTGTAGATGCTTGTCTATTATAGCACATGTAATCAGTGTGAATATTTGCACTTTGTTCACTTTAAGGAGCTGCCGGCTAAAGGTTAATTGCTTTTGCTAATGTTATTGAAGCACCCTTCTGGAAGTGGGTCATGTGCGCTCCTTACATGATGGCCTTTGTGGAGAAGGAGTCGTTTCTAGCCGTATTTCGTCACAAGATTGAACTGAAAACATCATGCTCAAGGTGCTGCTTGCTGCAGATTCACTGATGTTAAAGGAATAAGTCATGCAAAAACACAGAAATATTTATCTGTTATCATTTACTCTCCCTCATGTTGCTTCCAAACCTGTTTGACTTGCTTTTTGTTTTCCAGTGGAGTTATTTCTATGCACTAATAGCGGATGGCAATTGAGGCTTTTATACTAAGAAGTAAAAACGCACAAAAAGATGCTTAAAAATATATATCATGTCAAGTCTACTTTTGCTTGGGTGTATTTTTTGACAATAGCCCAAAATATACTGTATTGGTCAAAATTAACAATTTTTATTTTATGCCGAAAAACAATGGAAGATTAGGTACAGATTATGTTCCATTAAGACAGGGGTGTCCACATTCGGTCTTGGAGGGCCAGTGTCCTGCAAAGTTTAGTTCCAACCCCAATCAGACACACTTGGGTTAGCTAATCAAGTGCTGCGTCCCAATTCGCATACTTATACTACACCCTAAAAGTATGTACTTTTTTTGTAAAGGAAATATATATACTTTTTGAGTGTGTAACAGAAGAGTATGCAAGCTTTGGGACACACTACTTCCTCGTTAACAGATCGTTATGTTGCTTAGTTACGAGCCCTGTCAATCATCCACACATCATCCACATTCATTTTCTTTTCGGCTTAGTCCCTTTATTAATCTGGGGTCGCCACAGCGGGATGAACCGCCAACTTATCCAGAATATGTTTTACGCAGCGGATGCCCTTCCAGCTGCAACCCATCACTGGGAAACATTCATACACACTCATTCACACACATACACTACGGACAATTTTAGCTTACCCAATTCACCTATAGCGCATGTGTTTGGACTTGTGGGGGAAACCGGAGCACCCAGAGGAAACCCACGCCAACACGGGGAGAACATGCAAACTCCACACAGAAATGCCAACTGACCCAGCCGAGGCTCGAACCAGAAACCTTCTTGCTGTAAGGCGATTGTGCTACCCACTGCGCCACCGCATCGCCCTACATCATCCACATTTCTTTCATATTTCAAGTTCCTACCTTATTGGAGAAGCAGCAGCAAGTAAATCTCCCATTCACAAGTCTTTCATGCAGAGAAATCTCCTCAGGTCTTTGGATAATTATGCATTCAGACGTTAATGTCCAAACACGTTATTATATAAGTTCACGTTGTTGTTGCAGATGAAATATAACACGGAAACGCGATTTAAATATGTTCCAGTGGGCTAGATATTAATTAACAGTCATACAAACATCTTTACCGAAGCCTCTCTACTTGATGGTTGGTCTCGCGCGTCCACCATGTTTGTAGTTTATTTACACTTTTCACCCGCAATTGTAGTTCTAATCAAATTCACGTCCAACGCACAACGTACTGTGGAAATATCAGCGGTTAGAGTATGGATGCTTCTACACTTCGAATTTTTACCAGAAATAGTAAACCTTTTTAGATAGAGAGAACCTTTGACATACTCTTTTCAACATACTATGGTTTGGGACACACTAATTCTATTTTCAAATACTATTTAGGACGGATAGTATGCGAATTGGGATGCAGCAGAGCTTTTACTAGGCTTTCTAGAAACCAACTTGCCTCAACACAGCTGCAAGGATAAGCTAAAATCTGCAGGACACCGGCCCTCCAGGACCGAGTTTAGACATCCCTGCATTAAGATATTGCATATATTGTAAATATTCTACTGCAAATATACAGTTGAAGTCGACACGGTGGCGCAGTGGTTAGCACTATCACCTTACAGCAGGAAGGTCTCTGGTTTGAGCCCGGCTGGGTCAGTTGGCATTTCTGTGTGGAGTTTGCATGTTCTCCCTGTGTTGCCGTGGGTTTCCTCCGGGTGCTCCAGTTTCCCCCACAGTCCAAACACATGCGCTATAGAGAATTGAATAAACTAAACTGGCTGTAGTGTATGAGTAAGAATGAGAGTGTGTATGGATGTTTCCCAGTAGTGGGTTGCAGCTGGAAGGGCATCCGCTGTGTAAAACATATGCTGGATAAGTTGGCGGTTCATTCCGCTGTGGCAACCCTTGATGAATAAAGGGACTAAGCCGAAGGAAAATGAATGAATGAATGAAGTCAGAATTATTAGCCCTCCTGTACATTTGTTCCCCAATTTCTGTTTAACGAAAATAAGATTTTTTCAAGGCATATAAATATTGCTTAAGGGGGCTAAAAATATTGACCTTAATATGGTTTTAAAAATATTAAAAACTGCTTTTATTCTAGCCGAAATAAAACAAATAAGACTTTCTCCTGAAGAAAAAATATTACAGGAAATACTGTGAAAATGTTCTTGCTCTGTTAAACATAATTTGGGAAATAGTTGAAAAAGAAAGAAAAAAACTCACAGGGGGGCGAAAAATTTTGACTTCAAGTGTAAATAAAAAAATAAAAATAAAAATTTCAACTGCTAAGAGCATAACATAATAAATAATACCCAATTGAATGTTTTCATAAATACAATAACCCTACAGTGACTTTAAAGCACCACCAGCACGCTCTTTTCAATTCCAATGAAACAGCAGAAGCACATAATAAAACTCTGCATGTTCTCTCCAAAATTACAGCCATTTTTTTTTTTTTTTTTTTCAGAGGCCTGAAAATCTGCAGGAAAGATTTCCAGGAGCACTACTGGGCCCGTCTAATCTGACAGAAACATCCACTATTCATATTTTGTGAATGCGAAAGAACGCAGGTGTGATTTTAGCATATCAAAAAACACTGGCCATCTCAGGAGATGCACGAGGTTACTGGAGGTTAAACAGGAGATTTAATTTAAGCCTCAATCAATGTAGAACCTGAAACAACATGAAATGGCAGCTGAATACCGATAAAGACATTAGATGGTCAAATCTTAGTTCTAACTGAGATAAGTTTTAAGGTTTAAATTTAAATGTTTTGCTACTGCAAATCTGGGGTGGCATGGTGGCTCAGTGGTTAGCACTGTCGCTTCACAGCAAGAAGATGGTTCGAGCCCCGTCTGGGTCAGTTGGCATTTCTGTGTGGAGTTTGCATGTTCTCCCCGCGTTCGCGTGGGTTTCCTCCGGGTGCTCCGGTTTCCCCCACAGTCCAAACACATGCGCTATAGGTGAATTGAATAAACTAAATTGGCCGTGAATGAGTGTGTATGGATGCTGGATAAGTTGGCGGTTCATTCCGCTGTGGCGACCCCTGATGAATAAAGGGACTAAGCCGAAGGAAAATGAATGAATGAATAAATGAATGACTACTCCAAATCATGCAAAAAACTCAAAAACTACACTCAAAAAATTACATTTGCTGTTTGTTGAAACTACTTATTTAAAACAAGCCGAATCAACACAACTGTTTAGTTTTTTGGGGACAACTTAATGGTTTTATGTTCAATCCACTTAAATTTATAAAAAACAATTAAGTTAACTTAATCGATTTTAGGCATGGGCTTTAGGCAAATAAGATTCTGACGGTATAATAACCTTGGATAAAAATATCACGGTTTGACGGTATTGTGATTACTGCTCTAAAATATATTCTTTTTAAATGTCTGGGTAAAAAAAACTAAAACTTTTTTCCCCTTTGAACACAATATATTTTATTTTGAGAAACTTTTAAAATATTTTGGAGCAGTAAACATGTCAGGCTAAATTATTCAAATGAATCATTGACTTCTGCTATCTTCATTAGTTTCAAAAACACAGATTAAAATAAGTTAATTTAAAACGGCATCTTTGGAGATCTTTTCTGCTGGAGATACTGTTGTCCTAAAAAAAACGTAAATAAAAAAAATCGTACTCATACCTTAGGAACGGTATAGCAGAAAATTTTGGCGGTTTTAAAACCTTGACTTTTCAAAACCGCGGTATACCTTGAAAACGGTTATCATCCCATGCCTAATGTTGGACAACATGAATAAATCGTGTGGAACCCAGCATTTTTTACTCTGTACACTCAAAAAACTACGCTTGCTGTTTGTTGAAACTACTTATAAAAAAAATAAGCTGAAACAACACAATTCTTGATTTTTTTGAATTTTCTGATACATAGTAGTGTTGTCACGATACTGGAATACGGTACAATCGATACTGAAATTTTAAAAACGTCAATTTCCCACTGACATTTGAGGGCTGTTGAGCGAGTTCTTAAACAGTGCTGATTTGCCGTTGTGTTCAGGTGCTCAACAGAAATGACTGATACAGATACAGGGACACTGGAGCTTTTTAAAGCCGCAATTCATCAGCGGATGGCTCATATGTCAGCTTGTAGACAAACCAGCTGATCGTCGTAACTTTGAAACACTCCAGTGAGCGCCAAAATTTAACCCACAAGCTAGCAAAATGAGTAAGAAACAGACGTCTTTGGAAAGTTTCTTTGTGAAGAGGAAAAGGCCCAGTGAAAAACCCACAAACTGCCAAGGAATGAATCCGCAACCCATTTATCAACAAATCAGGTGAATCCAGCATGGCTGTGCAAGAAGAAGATCAAATGCTGGAGAGGCCGTTTTAGGGGCTGTTCACATATCGTGTCTTTTCCGCACGCAAGTTTGATATATGGAGTGGCATATTGGGAGTGTGGAAATGCGACGCACTCACGTCTTCCAGGCGCACCCATTCAAAAACAACTTTCAGAGTGCCGCGAGCGCACCGTGAGTCACCTGACAAGAACTGACCGAGCAGATCTATACTATGAATGGAATATACTAGATTTTGGAATACTAATTACTTCAGACAAAACACTGCAGTGCTTTTTAATTTTCTCTATAAAGAAAACTTGTATCAGAGTTACAGCAATGTTTTGTCAGCTTGTCATCCTCTGAGAAAACGGTTGATGGTCACCTAGCAATCCACAACCACACCCCCCTACACCCCCAGGCCGTGATAAACTTTTCAAGCGTTGACCGCTCTGTGGTGATAGAAAGGTAAGGGACCACTGGTGTAGATGATGCAAGATATCTCATAACAGAAAAGACGTGAAATAGAAACCGGGCAACGTTTTAATTAATTTCACAATCGACATCAAATTAATTTGTGGTAATATCCTAATTAGCACATGAATGGAGTGTTATTAGAACAGTCATTCATAACCTTGGCCTCATAACTTGAGGATCAAGGGTTCAAATGTCAGGAAATGATTAAATGAGCAACACAGGCTGACTGGAAAAATGTGCTGTAACCTGCAGTTTTGTAAATATAGAAAAGTTAGTTATATGGAAAACTCAGTTCAGCGTAATACACTGACCTCAAGAAGCAGTAAAGCAGCTTGACTTTTTAAAGGTGCCATATAATAAAAATCTGAATATATTTAGACATAGCTCAAGTTATATATACAGATGAAGTCAGAATTATTAGCCCTCCTGAAGTTTTTCCCCCAATTTATGTTTAACGGAGAGAAGATTTTTTTTTTCCACACATTTCTAAACATGATAGTTTTAATAACTCATTTCTAATCACTGATTTCTTTTGTCTTTGTCATGATGACAGTAATAATTCTGACATCAACTGTATATAAATTCAGCCCTTCATTCAAGTTAATGATTTCTTAATAGATAATGCACACATTTTGCACATGCACATATTTTCCAGTGAGTCTTGACTGCAAATGAGATGTATAATCTCATTTTAAACTCTCATGGATTATACAGATTAGGTTAGCATATGTTTATTTAATACATAATCTACTGATTCCCAGCGAAAGTAACCACACAATATAAAATGACTCGCACCGTGCATTAATACTCTATTAGGTTTCCTCATTTCAGAGCGACAACTCATTTTCCGAATCCGACGCACCGCTACAGATTTCACACTTTTCCACGGCACACCATCTGAGCTTTCCCTGTAATCTCCGTCTATACGTCCTGACATGCACCAATTAAGTTGTCTGGATGTAAGAGGCCCAGGAACAGACCCCTAAGAGCGGCACGCAGCAAGGTCCCAGCATGAGCTTTCAACCACAACACATCCGTCCTCAAAAGAATCATCTTCACACAGAGCCTCCAGAGCACAAAAAGCACCAGCACTCGATCACTTCCAGAACTAATTAAAGCAGCATTCAGTTTAATCCGCAAAATAAATGCAACTACTGCTTCTGTTTGACTCATGATTACTACCATTCTCAACACTAAATCATCATAATTTAGTAGCAATACTGGACAAAAACGCCTGGCGATATTGTAAGACTACTCACCACCACACAGCGCCTCTGATCGATGCACATCATATGATAAATCGGCACACTCTTCTGCTCTAAATCACACGGCACCTGTTAAAGAAATGAGAAACGTCCATCATTAATAAGTCTTTATGTGTTGATTTTAACAGAGCGCTTTGCTTTGAGGGCAAAGACTTAACCATGAACTTGTTTTATCAACTTTTCATAAATGATTTGCAGAACAGCAGCATCAACTGATATTAAAGTAAATGATAATAGTACATAAACACATGAAGCAAGCATGGATTAAACAATGAGATCAATCACACAAAGAAATACACAAAAACCATGTATAAACTAAAAGGATTTATTAAATCATTAAATGTTAAGCATTTAGAAACATACTTTCATTGCTTTAATGCAAACTTTTAAATCAGTATTTCAATTTTTCATTAGATTTTTATCATTTTATGAATACAACTAGGGATGCAGTGATTATAGATTTTGGCTGTACAGGTATAGTCTGAGGAATAGTCACGGTTTCACGGTTATCACGATCATTTTGCATTCACTAATTTTAAAACACTACAAGTTTAGAAAAATCACATGAAAACTATTTAAAGTATTATTTATTGCTGCTTAGTAACCAATTAATACAGCGCAAAATAATAATAAAAAACAAACAACAGTCCATTTCTCTTTGGACTTAAAAATAAGTGAAAAAAAGTTTTGACAATTAAACAATCATTTTACAGTGAAAATAAATGACAGAACAATGAATAAATAAAAAAAAATTAAGAATAAATTAAAAATAGTATTTGTCTAATGTAAATCTATTTGAGTATTTAACCATATTTCCCTTTTAAAGAGAACAAATGTTGTCAAAGGCTGCTGAACCTCTGTCTGAAAGGCACTTATGATCAACTATATAATAAACTTGTTTGATATTTTCATATTTTCATTTTTGGACCAGAGTAGAAATGTGCAATATCACACGAGTAGTGATATGGCTGTATACTGGCACTGGTGGGATGCGTGCATGCGTAAGGCAGAGTGCCTTAGTGTCCCACCAGTGACGATATACAGCCATATTGCACTGCTACTCGTGTGATATTACGTTTATACAACAGTTCGATGGCATAATTGTGTGTATAAAAAAAGAAAATCAAACACGGAGAGTCTCAAAACCCTTTTGTAAGAGGAACTACTTTCTTCCGCCATTCATTCACATCTGCAGCTGACGTCAGAACAGCAGAAAGCGTTGCTACTTCACACACGTCACTTTAGAGCTAGTATTTGAATGATTCTCTAGCGTAATGTCTAAAGTTATGAAAAAACAGTTGATTTTGCTCACATTTTAAGATTATAAGGCTGAACTGCCATGAAATGCCATCAGTCTACAGAGATTTCCCAGTATTTCTCTGTTGCAATCGGGAGATCACAATCATTAACCCCGAAAAATCCAAAACAAAGCAAACACTACCAGATTACTGTTGTGTTTGTGATAAGGAAAAATGCTAAACACATGCAGCCATTTCTTCTTTCTTTCTGTTTACTGAACTAGTTTGCAGTAACGAAAACAGGAGACTCATTAGAAACAAACAGATGGCCAACCAAAAAATAACTCAGGGTTATACAAAGAGTGGCCAACACAAAATACACACATTCTTGATATCTGAGTCCCATCTCACACTCAATACACTACATTTACTATGGTATAAATACAGCACTGCAACATGCAAAAGAGAGAGATCGACTTAGAATGTCATTTACCAGTTTAATAATGATTTCATCAGCTGTAGTTAGAAATTACGCTGTTTTTATCCTCTAAGGGCTTATTATGTGGTCTCTGTCGCCATCTTGTTGACGAACAGCGGTCAGTTCTTGTCACATCGGTCAGTTCTTGTCACATGACTCGCGGTATTCTGAAAAGTTTAGATGTTTTCAACAATCAACTCCCAATATGCACACTCAAGTCATGCACCTCCATTGGAAATAATGAACTTGCCATAGTTAATCCAGTGTGCGTGCATATTTGTTTAGCTGCAGGATTTTTGTTCCGTGCAGAAACGCTTTACGATTAATTGACCGTGACATATTAGTTGAAATATTTAAAAAAGAAAGAAAAACTCAAAGGGGGTTCAAATGCTGTTTAACAGATCACAAAAATTATTATTATCATTATATTTTACTAGGATATTATATTTACTATTAAGACTTATTTCTTTAAGTACATAAATATATATTGAAATTATATATGTATGTATATATATGTATGTATATATATATATATATATATATATATATATAAATAAACTGCTAATGTCAATATTATTAAAATGTTGTTGTTTTTTTCAATTGTTGTCCTTCAACAGCTTTTATTTTTGTGATCCTTATATTGTTTTAGTGCTTCTGCTGTGAAATATGCCTCAAACATACTCTAGAAAAGTTTGGTTAGCTTCTCTGGTCTCATCTGAACTCAAACACAGATGAGTTGATCAGACGAACACAAAGTCGCTCGTTCATCTCTGCAGAAGTTCTGTAGCGTTCGCTGTGAAATCTAAAGATCTCCAACACTTACTGCAGCCTAAAGACCCAGAGACCTGAATCAACACCAAGACAGCCCACAATTATGTCCTTTCCAAGACAGATCTCCGTTTAAATCTATCCGTTCGTCTGCCCGTGTAATCGCCACAGAACTGAAGCCCTGGCAGCAATATTAACCATCTGTGTGTTTTTACCAATGTCTAACTGTGTGAGCTCATTGTTGAAAATGTAAATTTGCTCTTGAATACATTAGGCTCCGCATTTAAGTCAACGTTATACCAAACTCATCTGTGGAATCAGACTTTTGACTCCGAGTTTTAAATGCAAAGGATTTAACTTCATTAAGAGGCAATTAGTGGCACAACCCTGCTGAAAAAAAAAAAAACATTGCAGAAGTTCTAATGGTTTCCATTACTAATACCAATAAAAATCATTACAAATAAGCGATATTGTTGCTGAGTATTATGATAATTAGGCCTGTCACAATAATCAATATATGGACTTATCGCACAACACATGAACACATGGACATGACCTCAATCATTTTTGGTGATGCAATATATATCGCCCATACAGAAAAACCAATTCTAGCAACATTTTAGCTGATTGTGCAACATCTCTATTAGGGCTGGGCCAATATACAATATCATATCGAATCGCAATAAAATTTATGTCGATAAAGATGATAAGCTCTGGACATTTCTACTCAATATTGATCCTAAGAGCCAATCACACAGCAGACACATGCAACAACAGGAATCTATAATTATGTTCATATTAGAGATTCACCAAATTTTTGGTTGCCGAAAATAGGTCATGCTGCATCACCCAGTGTTTAGCACGCTCGTGTCACATTCCTACCAGCAGTATCCACCTTCAGTCATGGTTGGGATACTCTTTTAAAAGTGGAAGCATTAACAACTTATATTGAAATATAAATCGTTATCCTTCAATATAGAAAATAATTATCGAGATTGCATTTTTGCCATATTGCCCAGCCCTAATCTCTATCTCTATTGGAGGTGTCAATGTCAGTATGGTTAAAAAACACTGTAGTATTTACTATAAATTACTATAGTATATTTTCATTTGGGTGTCTGACAACTGAAAATAGATCTGGTAGCAGATATCGCAGCCTCGTTTTTGTTAATATTTATTATTATTTATTAAGGATATGTGTTTTTACATTCTGATTCCTCACTATTAAACTGGTAAAATGACTATAATTAAATGAAATATTCTTAAGAATAAAATATTATGTGTTCTTTAATTCAATTCAATTTAATTGTGTCAAAGCAGCTTAACATAGAAGTACTAGTAAATTGAAACTGTGTCAGTTCAGTTTTCAGAGTTGAAGTTCAGTTTAGTTTAGTTAGTTCAGGTTTAATTTTCACTGCTGAAAGTCCAAACACTGAACAGCAAATCCATCGATGCACAGCTCCACAAGTCCCAAACCAAGCAAGCCAGTGGCGAGGAACAAACTTCACCAATTGACAAAAGTGAAGGAAAAAACCTAGAGAGAAACCAGGCTCAGTTGGACACGACCATTCCTCCTCTGGCCAAACTTCTTGTGCAGAGCTGCAGTCTTTAAAATAGTGTACTTGCATTATGATGATGTTATAATGTCAAAATGGTCTTAAAATGACAATAATATTGTTTATTGCAATACATTTTGGTGCTATATATCGTACCACAAAAATAGATA
>CAIGQV010017386.1:29684127-29711044 GCA_903798115.1 Danio jaintianensis
AAAAAAAAAAAAAGTTTAATTTCTAAAACAAAAACAAATAAAAGAGTATTAAGCTGTGTGCTTGTGACTTACATTTGTGTGGTCCTGCCATAATCCTGATTTTTCCTCCATGGTCCATACTATAAAACAAAAAGATGTTACACTAAATTTACATGAGGAAGAAAATAAAATAAATAAAAAAGCACAAAAACTTTTCGGAGCCAAAATAAAGAAATTTATTCAGAAACCCTGTTCAACCTAAATTTAATTCAACTTCAAATGACCTTACCTGTGCTTCCCTAACAAAAAGGTAATGTCCATTCATTGTAAAATTGACCAATTTATTAGCATAATATAATACAAAAGACTGAATAAAATGAGCATGCATATGAAATTAAAAAAAGATTTGCACTGCTTGAGGGAAAACTGTGCGAAATGTCAGAGCAGGAGCGTACTAATATATAGACGACACGCTATGTCTTTTTTTACGGGTCTTAAAAATTATTTATTTGGATGTACCATAAAATTTTAATGTGCATAACTCAAGTGGAAAAAATAATTAAAAAGAACCATAGTAATGTCAATTGATGATTTATTGATAGTGAATTATTGATTCCGGCTCTATCTTCAATCCCACAGTCTCACATTTATATTGTCTGATCTTTGGTCTATAAGCAAATTATTCTCATCAATATATGCCATAGCACATTAACACCTGTGAATGTAACAAATCAGACGCTTGTATTAAATTTAACACATTTGTGCCAAATGATGGGTTTTATTTTCGTATTAGTGATCCCGATCACGAACGAATAGTTCTTTTTAACCGGATCTTTTAAGTCAGGGCTTCTCAAAGTCCGGATTTCGGTCCGGATCCAGACCGCGGGGGTATTCAATCCGGACCCGACTCCATTTCGTATTGCAAGACCATGTGTAAAGGATTCAAATGGTGGATTTCCTTCATTGATAAATGCATAAACCTTGTAAATCAACTGTTCAGTTGTTTGTATTTTTGTAAAAGAATACGGTCCAAAATAACATCGAAGGCAAAATATTCAAAGTTTTCCTGCGTGACTCTGTTGTCATGACATCCAGTGATCATACGAGGCTTCACGTGATCGAGCGGGCTAATCGCGCGCACGCGCCTGCTTTAATGCACCGCAGCAAAGCGATTATTTGAATGGATGAAGATGTCGGTCTCACGGAAAAAAAACTTGATTAATAGAATCGACAGGTCAAAGTTGAATGGACTCGTTTATTGAAGTATGCGTTTATTTTGCCACAAGCCAGCACAAAGCCATTCTGCTTGATTTGTAATGAGACAATTGCAGTTGTAAAGAGTGGAAATGTGAAACGCTACTGTGAAACGAAACACGGATATTTTGAACGGCAGTATTCACAAAATACAGATATAAAACTATAACACCTAAAGTTTTCATTACATTTAATGCCCACCCCTAACCCTACCCCTCAAAGTGATGTCACTAGCTCCATTGTGTCTCCATAGCTCTCACTAGCATTGTGTCTGACATTGCACCTCTGAGATATGCAATCTCAGCTTACATCAACATGGCTGCATCCAGATACTATTGGACCTACCTTTTGTTGTGTTTTGTACAAAAATGCACTTATATTAGTGGTTTTGCCACATTTACATTGTATTTAATATGTTTTGAATGCAAATGCCACTTTATTTAAGGAAAAATAAATAGTGTTGACTTGTGATGCATGTTATGAATGTTTATTAAAAATATCAGTTGTTCTGGACCTTTGAACTTAATAAAAATTCAGATTTGTACCTTTTAATGTAGACATTGAGAACCGCTGTTCTTAGTGAACCGGTTGAACTAGTTCACTAAATCGACTGAATCATTTGAAACGATTTGCATCTCCAGCAAGCACTTATCCACAAACTACTTGCTTTTTAACATGCCTAATACCCCCCTCTGAATCGAAATAAATTAATTTCCAGAGTAATTCAGTTATTAAAACAGTAGGCTACACAGAGATCAGATTTAAGAAGCGGTGAACTGATAATGCTGCACATGCGTGATTCAGTGAACCGAACACAAACAGTACATATAGTGCCGGCCCGTCCAGCAGGCAATAAAGGCGGTTGCCTAGGGCCCCGCGTTTCTTAGAGAGCCCCACAAACGCTGCTCTTATATTATATTTACTGTAAATGTAAGCGCATGGACAAGCGCAAACATTTCAATCTTAAACAATGCGCAATGCACAAACCCCATTGTGAATTGTAACGCGATACAATTCACAACGATGGTGAGAAAAAAAATAACCTCCACATTTCATTAAAATAAGAGCTCTGTATAATTCATACATAACAAATAGCTGAAAACGATAATAAATACACAACAACATTATGAATAAAAGCAGAAAATGTTAAAAACCAGCAGCACCACACTCTATTTTGCATAACACACCGCGACTAGATTGACGTAACGTATTCCTACAAAGACTCCACATATCTCTCCAAATCCAAATTGCTCACGTTGGATATGAAGCCGAAAAAGTGTCTTAAAGTCTTAAGTAATATAAAGTCAGAAGTGTTGTTGCTATTTTTAATCGATCTTAATTGAATTTGAAATGGCGAATGAAATGGCGACCAAACCAAACGGCATCTTTCAAGAGCCGAAAAAGGTAGAAAAGCAGAGGAAGAAAAGCAAGCTCAAAGTAAAGGCATGTTCTGCTATGCATAATACATTATTTAGTAGTGTAGTATTAGGACTTTTAATAAATGCAACGATGCCCGTGATCACAGAAATACTTGTGATATGCGAGAACAAAAATATGCATGTTCAGCATGTTTCATTAAATAATAAATTAATGATCTATCCCACTAATTCACCCTGCTGATAAAACACAGGTTTCCCCCTCATTTTGTCAAAATCGAATTTTACCCACTGTCCAACATCTAATGCAAAGTTTTGTTTGTATAAATCTTTGTGTTAAAACAAGCTAAAATGTCTCCTGCATTTCTAGTTATTTATGCATATATTTGTATGTTATTCATTTACAAAAAAATGCATTTGATTCATGCTTTATTTGTATATGTCATATTTATATACTTTATTTTTTTAAATGAGGGTTTTCTGACTTTCAAACTTATTTGTTTAAATCTGAGTAAATATTTGTACATATGTATTATAGGTTAAATATGTTACAGTTAATAAAAAAATTATACAAAAATATTTAAAAATATATTTTTTTGTGTTTTTTTCCTCACTGTTTTTACACCAGTGGGCCCAATTTTTTTTTTATCTTGCCTAGGGCCCCTCAACCCTACAGGCCGGCAGTGAGTACATGACAGCCTACTGTGACTGAAGCAAACTTGAACAACTGCAGCGCGGGTAGACCCAAGGGCTTAAATGAGAGGATCCGGCAAGAGATAAGTTTATTTCATAACAGAAAATCGTAATGTATTTTAATAAGTGGATCATGCTTCAGTTGGGTTGCAAAACGTAATTGTGAGAAACTTTTAGATCATGGTGATGTTTTAACTGACTGAAATTATGATTGCTGACTACATATATTTGGTATGTTGAGTCGAAACATGGGAAGATTGACACAAAAGATCTGGTTCGTGTTTAAGATTCGAACTTCCCATCACTACTGTGTATCTAACCTCAGAAGCAGCCTTGCACACATAGGCTACGTTCACATTGCAGGCAAATGTGGCCTAAATCTGATTTTTTTTGCCCACATGTGACTCAGATCTGTTTTTGTCTTGACAGTGTGAACAGCCCAAACCGCATGGAATCAGATCTTTTCAATTCTGATTTGTGCCACTTTCATATGTGGTATTAAATCAGACACAGATCTGATGTTTTGCAATCCGACCCCAGTGTGAACGCTTATGTAGGAATTCATGTGACTTTTACATAATTTTTGATCGACACACGTCATTATTCTGTACTGGTTCGTGCTGCAAACATCCTCTACTCCTCAGTGGTAAAGCAAAATAGCACACCGGCCCGGGCAAATACTTTACCCCCAAAATTTAAGGCTAGGTTATCAGACTCTGCAAACAATATGTGTGATCCCTGCATTCACAGTTCAGTTTGCGGCTGCTCATTAACCCTTGATGAGTTCACTACATCCGTGGTCAGAGAGACGCCCACCGCGGTTGTCATAAATGACAAATCATCAGTGTTTTCAATCACAAAACACATATTTTAGGTTTCAAACATTGAAATGCACGTTAGTATTAGCAAAACCAGTTCATAGAAAATGCAACGGTTGTCTGTGAAATAATCATATTAAGCATAATCTGACGACGTGCTTTATTCACTTCATACAGTACACACATTGTGTACATAATTAGACATTTTGTGCTGTGCGTAGTTGTACTTTTGCACATTCGGGTCAGTTTAGGACCAGAGAGGATCTGTTCACACTTGAAATCTGTTATTGGCCACATTTATAACAGCAATGTGAACAGCTATACAAAAAATCTGATCTGAGATAAAAAAAATCCGATTTGAGCACATAATGTGAATGTAGCCAGATTGTAATTAGGGCTGCTATCTTGTGGGCTGTTGTATTTGAATTTGAGGATGGGTAGATGGTAGTGTTTATGTGTCCTCTAAATACATGTTTCAAAAAAAGAGTTTTATTATACAATATTTATTCTGATGACTTTGAATATTGCACCTAACAGATATCCTTATTTACAAAAAACAAAACTAATTAAAACTAAAACGAAGCAATTTTCATAGCTTTCCCTTATAGAAACTAAGAAAAACTAGTAAATCTGCCTCTAAAAACTAATTAAAACGAACTGAATTAAAGAAAAAAAAACTAAAACTAATGAAAAATCTAAAACTATTACAACCTTGGTTTGTAGTAAAAATCCTTATTAATGCCCTTTTTTTTTTTACATCTGTGGTTCTCCTTGCATGGTATTGCACTCTTGTTGCTGCTGTAGTCAGTGAAAACTCTCATACCCCTTCGTTTGTAGTGTGGTCCTGAAAAATCTCTGTTTGAAGGGCTACATGGCCCTTCCCCTTACCCCTATGCCTCCAAGTTAAAGAGAACTGGGACACTCGACCCCTTCACGTGAACGCATGAAACGAGGTGTAGGGGTAAGGGAAAGGGTTAAGGGGTAGAATTGGGATTGGACTTTGGAGTTTTAACATTACATCGTGCACATGTTGAACATACCCGAGTTTCTCCAGTCTATAGTTTGGATCAGACACTAGGTTGACTAATGATTGTCCTGGGTGATTGTAGCTCAGATCCAGCTCTGTCAGGTGTGAGGGGTTTAATCTCAGAGCTGAAGCCAGAAACCCACAGCCTTCCTCGGTCACCATACAACCAGATAATCTACAAACAGACACAAACACTCAACATCACATCTCTTTAAGTGACTTTGAAAGAGGAAAAAAGAGAACTGGTCAACAGTTTATTTGGATAATAGAAATTTATTCAGTATCCATGATTTTGAAAGTCATTGTATAAAATTATTTCATACCGGAAAAATCAGTTGACAGAATTATAATGTGCATATCGTTTTTTGCATATGTGACTCCTGTAACCATGTTTGCTTCAGTGCACCACTTATTCACAGTTGACCTAACCCAGAGTTACTCTAACTCAGGGGTGTCTAAACTCCGTCCTGGAGGGCCGGTATCCTGCACAGCTTAGCTCCAACTCTAATCAAACACACCTGTTTATAGATTTCTAGTGATCTTGAAGACACTGATTAGCATGTTCAGGTGTGTTTTATTAGTGTTGGAGCTACACTGTGCAGGACACCGACCCTCCAGGACTGAGTTTGCCCACCCCTGCTTTAGCTGAACTTAGTAACGGTGTCTGTTCATCATCACTCCTAGCAAATTTGACATTTTAATCAGTGATTAAATCCTTTTCACATGCAAGAAAATACAAGCTCAAATTCTTTAAGACACAATGGTCAGGATAAAAGCAGAGGGTACCTTTTTATTTCATAAACATGTGAAACTTTATCATCCTTACCTCAGTGTGTTGAGTTGGCAGTGTGAACTCTTCAGTCCATCAGAGAGCAGCTTCACTCCTGAATCCTGCAGGTCATTGTAACTCAGATCCAGCTTTTGCAGTGAATTTGAAGATTGTAGACATGAAGACAAACTTTCACAGCACTGACCAGTGAGATTACAGCCATTAAGTCTATAACACACAATGAAATGTGCTTCAGTAAAGTTGAGATGGTGGGTTCACATTAGGAATCTATTCAATTTGATATAATGCTGTTGGTAAAGTTTTAGTAGATCATAACTAGGGGTGTCAAAATTAATTGTTTTTACGATGCACCAAGATGCAGATGCAGATGACTCAGTATTGATTCAGTAATAGATCATGTTCATTTTATGTACCAACGTCATTTATCTTATATGCACTGTCACATTTAAAAAGAGTGTTTTCTTTGAGCAAAAAATTAAAGATACAGTTCATATATCTGATTGTAATAAACGACAAAATTGTATGTTGTAAAACAAATTTTGTATGAAAAGAGGATACCTTTGATTTCATAAACATGTTACTTTCGTCATCTTTCTTACATCAGTGTGTTGAGTTGACAGTGTGAACTCTTCAGTCCATTAGAGAGAAGCTTCACTCCTGAATCCCGCAGGTCATTGTAACTCAGGTCCAGCTCCATCAGTGAGTTTGAGGATTGTAGACATGAAGACAAACTTTCACAGCACTGACCAGTGAGATTACAGTTAGAAAGCCTGTAAACACAGGATAAAATAAATTCAGTATAGAAAATGTTACCATCTCCAGCTGGAGTGCCCATGAGCCGCCTGACTCTAGCCACTTTTGCCATGGACTCTATTAATAATTATTTCCCTGCACTCATCAGAAATCCACAGCTGTGTCTTATTAGAAGGAATACTGCACTCACACACTGCTGCTAATTGTATGCCTGTAACCTTTTCCGTTTTACCTATGTTATCTTACCTTTCCTTGCTCTTTTTATCTGTGGACTGTTTCAATGTTTTTGATTGACACATTATTATAAAACTGGTTTAAGATCAACTATTGTCTTATATTTGACATTGCTGTTAGTTATAACAACATGATGAAGGCTAAAAAAATGTTTTGCTCTGATATTAATGCTGTGTTCACACCAGACGCGGAACGCGCGTAAATAGACGTGTGAACATTTTAGTTTACTTGCTTCATTCGCGCGTGAAAATCACTTCACCGTAGACGCGGATTCGTGTCATGGGCGGGGCTTCTGTCTGCCCTGTGACTCTAGCTTCGTTGCTAAATGGCTAACAGGGATTTTATTGAGAGAGTAGGGGTGTTAATGTGCTTTAGGAAAACTGAAAAACAGCGTCGATTCGTTTGGCGCCGTGTCTGAGTCCACTAGATCCATTCTGAGGTGCACCCAGCTCTGTGAGTTCATCAACTCCTCCAGAAACTATACCTGGATGATGGAAGCTTTCAGCGGTACTTCCGACTGAGCCGAGCCCAGTTTGATGGACTGTTGCCCGGTGTCGGCAAGAGGATTTCCCCTCGGGACACCAACAACAGGCGCTACGTCATAATCACGCCCATACAAAACAAAGCTCATGATTGGTTAACGAGGCGCGAATGTCCGCTGAAGTTCAGATTTTCCAACTCAAGCGATTCGCACGTCAAACGCGCAAAACGCTTAATCCGCGCCGCACCATTCGCGCATATCGCGCCGCAGGGTGTCTATTCGCGTCTTTGCATTGACTCAACATGTAAATCACTCGCGCTTGACGCTTCTTCCGCGTCTGGTGTGAACGCACCATAAGGCTATATCCCCCTATACCCTCAATTACTATTCTCTACATCAGCCCACTAATATAGTCCCACTTAATGAAGTGAATGTAAACGAGAGAAAGAGTGAATTGGAGCACTCAGTGCACCAGAATGAATGCAGTTTTGTTTGTGCTTTGCTGCTTATATATATATATATATATATATATATATATATATATATATATATATTGTGGCGGACCTGCCAGTGTGGCTTCAGCGTCGCCATAGAAACGACTCCCTCACCGTCATCACCGCTCCTCACGTGCTGATCAGGGACAGCTGCTGCTCGTTGGAAGGGGAGTATTTAACAGACGCCGTCGTGGAAGACGGCGAGCATGATGACAGCAGGAAACCCGCTGAGTTCTCTCCTTCCACTGGGCACCCTGATCGGCACTTCACACAGCACCATCACCGGACCCTTGGACACTGAATTCACCGCCCTGCACATCCCAGCGCACTTATCCTTTGCTCCACTCCCTTAATAAACACCCCTACGGGGATTTCCACTGCCTCTCTGTGTCAGTGTGATCTCTCACCTCGTTACAATATATATATATATATATATATATATATATATATATATAATACTTTAGGGGTGTAACAGTATATGTATTCGTCCCGAACTGTCACAGTACAAGGGTGATGGTTTGGTTCATGTGCTCACATGACGAATACAGTCAGTCCAGATATGCCAGTCCAGTCACTGGAGTTAGACTTAAAAGCAACATTTACCGAGATGTTTATAAATCAATTTTTTCCTTGAAATCTAGTAGGGATGCCACGATCAGGATTTTTGCAGCCGATACCGAGTGCCGATTCCTTGTCATGGTGACTGGCCGATACAGAGTACGATTCTGATGCTTCAAGCTTTATGTAACTTTGCCATTGCATAAAGCACATTTTCCCTCCAAGTATGATACTTAAGTGGAGATCTCTCCTTACCTAAGATAATAAACTAAGGATGCTGCAAATAATCCTGTACATTATTATTACTGCATATAATCTTAAACATGTCTCTTATAACCATTTAGTGTGGGCAGAAGCAGCTTTACAGAAAATAATAGATAATATGCAGGAGACTCACGGAGCTTCCGGGAGAGGTCATACAGTTGGACACAAAATGGGGCTGATTGCTCCGCTAGCATCACAGCAGCTTAAAACACTGGATATACAATGGTTGCAACAAAGAGAGCATCACTCGCGCGAGTCGTGCCAATAAACTGTATAAACAGAGGTCGCACCACATCTGTATATATTTTAGCTGCTGTGACGCGTGCGCAGCGATCACTTATGCCCTCACGCATCATTTACCTTCTCACATGTTGTAGTGCTGCTATCTGTATAACCCAGGTGCGCATGTGCATCTTCCTCTGCTTGTAAATTCATAAACAAATACTTGAGATCAGTTCATAAGATCGGCCAGATTGGCAAGTACAGATCGAGTCATTAAATGTGATTATCGGCCGATACCGATCTCCGGCCGATCAATCGGAGCATCCCTAAAATCTAGCATTAAGCTCAAATACAGGTAAAAGTCTAAAGAGTTAAGTCATAAAACTAAACATTATTTTACTAAACTTAAAACTTCCCATGACCTTCTATATCTGAAGAGTTACACACAAAAATGTACATGTAAAGTTTCACCGCATACATTAGTACTTACAGAGCTTTTCTGCTGTTGACCACAGCTGGAATCAGTCTCAATCTCCCCTCAACTGATGTGTTGTATTTCTTCAGATCAAACTCATCCAGTACCTCCTCTGATATCTGAAGCATGTAGGCGATTGTTGAGCAGTGAGATGGAGAAAGAAGATACTCTGAGTTCTTGTTTGATTTGACAAACTCTTGAATCTCTCTGTACAGAGTCTGATCCTTCATTTCCAGCAGACAGAGAAACAGATTGATGCATCGTTCAGCTGAGAGATGTTCCTGACCCTTGAGTTTGTGTTTAATGTACTGTGTGATGTTCTTGGAAGTCTCTGAGCTGTCTTCTATGTGTCTCAGTAGGTCCTGTAAGAGTCTCTGATTAGCCTCCAGTGAGATGCCCAGCAGAAACTGCAGGAAAAGATCCAGGTGTCCATTCTTACTCTGTAATGATTCATCGACTGACGATTTAAGTAGCTTATTCAGAAAGCTTTTGCTTAGGTTCCCCAGAAATCCTTCTTTCTGAAACAACTTCAGTGATTTATTACTAACCTGGCAGTAAAACACAAACAAAGCAGCCAGAAACTCCTGAAAGCTGAGATGAATGAAGCAGTAGACTTTCCTCTGGTGAATCACTGATTCCTCCTTAAAGATCTTAGTGCAAATCCCAGAATACACTGAGGCGTCAGTGACATCAATGCCGCTCTCAATCAGGTCCTCCTCATAGAACATCACATTGCCCTTCATCAGCTGTCTGAAAGCCAGTTCTGCAAGTTTCACAATCACGTCTCTGCTGGACTTAATTTGTTTCTCTGGATCTCTCTCATCATACTTCTGATTCCTCATGCGGATCTGAGTCAGCAGGAAGTGGATGTACATTTCAGTCAGAGTTTGAGGGATTTCTGCTCTGTCATCTTGGTTCAGGAGGTTTTGTAGCACAGTGGCTGAGATCCAGCAGAAGACAGGGATGTGACACATGATGTGGAGGCTTCTGGATCTTCTGATGTGAGAGATGATTCTGCTGGCTTGATGCTCATCACTGATTCTCTTCCTGAAATATTCCTCCTTCTGATTCTCATTGAAGCCCTGAATTTCTGTCAGACGGCTGATGTATTTGGAGGGGATCTGATTGGTTGCTGCTGGTCTGGAGGTGATCCAAATGAGAGCAGAGGGAAGCAGATCTCCTCTGATGAGGTTTGACATCAACACATCCACTGATGAAGACTCATTCACATCACTAACTCTCTCAATGTCTGAAAACTTCAGTGTCATTCTGCTTTCATCCAGACCATCAAAGATGAACACAACTCTACACTCCTCATAAATCTTTGAGTCCAGATCTTGAAGATCAGGATGAAAGTCCAGCAGAAGTCTGTGAAGACTGTACTGATGATCTTTAATCAAGTTCAGCTCTCGAAATGGAAGCACAAACACGAAATCTACATCCTGATTGGCTTTTCCTTCACTCCAGTCCAGAACTTCTGCACAGAGACGGTTTTTCCAATTCCAGCGATGCCTTTAGTGAGAACAGACTTGATTATGTCTTTCTCCTCATGTTCTGGTTGATGTAAGGGTTTAAAGATGTCATTGCAGTAGATTGGAGTGTCTTGTGTTCTGGCTGTTTTCTCCATCTGTAAAACCTCATGTTCTTCATTCACTCCTTCACTCTCTCCCTCTATGATGTACAGCTGTGTGTAGATCCTGTTCAGAAGAGTTTGATTCTCTGATAGTTTGATTCCCTCAAATAATCGCTCATACTTGTTTTTTAGTCTGGTTTTGTGTTGATCTTTGATGCTTTGTCTGATGAAGATGTGATGGGGCATCATTGATCTGATAAAATAATCCCTCTTTAATCTGCATAAACAGTGAGATAAGCAGAACAATTTTAAACATGCATGAAGATAAGATCTTTAGTACAGCAGGTTCTTAACTATGGTTTGAATTAACAACACATTTATACAGAAGTGTCAAATCAGCTAGTGCCTAAAACAACTCATCTGACATAAATCGGAGTTAAAATCATTTATATCTAGCCCATTTATTCCAGGTGCTTTGCTCAGAGATACTACATTTATATCTGACCTCTTCCTTCCTGGGTAGTTGGGTTAAAGGCCATAGGCCTTTTTCTTTAGGAAAACAATCATGAATAGTCAAAATAAATATATTTAGACATACTGTATAATGTCAAACATGGATGGACTACTGGAAACACATCCTTGTTTACTGCATTTATACTCACTGAGGGTCAGAGGTCACTGCTCCATCACTGAATTCAGGGGGGTTCAGTATAGATCTGTCACTCTTTATAGACACACAGCTGGGTTCTGGAGACTTCGCTTTGTGTGTCTGAACATCATCGTAGAGACTCTTTTTACAGGCAGCGCTGCAATAATATTTCATATCTTCATATTTCAAATGTTTTGACAGCTTTTTTTAAGTCCTGGCTGCTAGGCTAAACTAGGGGCAACTTACATTTACCTACATAATGCAGACTAGAAATACACTATTCATCTTATAATACAAGATACAAACATAGGTGCACCAAGCTCCGTTACATTAACATTAGCTTACATTAACATTATTACTTGATTTTTTGTTTGTTTACAGTTAAAATCTTTAACCAAACTTTAATGAAATTGTACAAAACAGAAAGATTTACTAAATAATGCAATGAGATAATCTGGAGATTCACACTTCCTTGTTTATGATTGGAGTAACTTGCCCCCAGTTTCCACTACTTATAAGGAAAATCTAATTTTCTTTTGTTCTGTTTAAAATCAGAAATAAACACAGACAAAATGCAATGAAAGTCAATGGGAAATGAAAACGATTAGCTATAAACATTGTTCAAATCCATGCATGTTCAACAAGAAAAAATAATGCATACAGGTTTGGAACAACAAAAGGCTGAGTAAATGTTGTTCCAATCCTGCAATTTTATATTCTGTAGTTCTGTTTAGTACTTGTTTCTGTTCCTCCTAGTTCCTCTTAGTCTGATAAACTAATAAAATATTACAAAATATGAGATGACATCCTGTGATTTAATGAAACCAACCATTTATTGACTTTTTACCGACACAGAAGATTTTGTTTTAACTTTCATTTTATCAAAACATGAAAATTGTACTATTTATTTATTTGATAGTTTTACCCTTTCAAACATAGCTGTTGTATAGATAACTGCATACATAAAACTGCATACATAAAATTATTTTAAATCCACGCGTCTTCAAAATTTCTAAATTAAATAAGATTAATAAATTTAATAAATAATGTTTGACAGTTAATGCATCTTATTCTATTTAATAAAAATAGGCTTATACACAATAATGCATAATGTCAGCATAATAGATTTAATGTACATTACTGAGATACACAAGAGATGTAAATAGCCATTCAATCAACATAAACATACAGTTAAATCAAAGTTTAAATCAAACTCACTCAGGGTCAGAGGTCACTGCTCCATCACTGAATTCAGGGGGGCTCAAGATAGATCTGTCACTTTTTATAGACACACAACTGGGTTCTGGAGATGCTGGTTTGTGTATCTGCACATCCTCCTCCTCCTCTCTCTTCTCATAGACACTCATTTTAAAGGAACTGCAGAACAAATAACATAACTGAATTATCTTTAGTCATATAAGAAGGATAATCAAATATGAAACATCTTTATTCATTTTCACTCCAAACAACATTAAAATATATTTAAGGTATGGATAAATCACCTGCCAATAGTTTTATAACAACTCCTAGTATCAATATACAAGCTGTGTCTGAATCTTCTATGACCTTCAGGACTATGGACTTTCATCTTTCACATTTAGACCTAGGCAACAATTATTTGTGACCATGTACCACAAAACTAGTCATTGGTGTTTAGAAATTGAGATTTAGGCTATAAAAGATTTTTGGTTTGACATTTAATTAAGATACAACTATTTGAAAATCTGGGGGAACAAAATAGCATTTAAAGCTGTCTAAATTAACTGCTTGGTAATGTTATTACTAATCAAAAACAGAGTTTGGATACGTTTACAGTAGAAAATTGACTAAATATCTTAATAAAACATCTTTACTTCATATTCTAGTTATATTTAAAAACAAAAAATCGATCCTTTTGACCCATATGCCTACCATGTGTTTTTGGCTATTGCTACAAATATAGCCTAATCATGTAAGAGAAGCCCATTTGTGGTCAAGGGTCACATTTGTGAATTAGCACATACTGTCATTAGCTCCTTTTTTAATTGTCGTATTTATGCGTGCCAGCAAAAGTAACAATTTAAGTATTTAGAAGAGACTAAAGCATATATATAAAAAAAATACCTTTACATTTCATTAGGATTGATTTACCTGTGCGTGGCGTGAGATTGAATCAGGAATGGTGTTGCTTCAGACTTACCTCTGTTTCAACAGCGAAGAACATCAAACACAAACTTCATTCGGTTCATAATTCCTCTAGATTTCAGCATTAAACTGGTCTGTTCTCAAATTTATCTACATTATTCACAGTTTTTCTTTTGACGTCGTGTGCAGTTCTTCATATCTCAAAATGGCTTCTGTGGAAAACCGTTTCACTTTTGAAATCACATGACGTAGCAGCCAGGTAAACAGTAGTCAACAGAAGTGGATCGCAACATTTCATCAAAGTTGTCCTAAAACTATTGAACAACATCAATTCTTGTCTTAGGACAATTCTGATCAACTTTTTTCAATCCACTTCAAATGTTGAATACTTTACATTAAATTTAAAAAAAATTTAAATCACCTGCTATGACCATATTTGGGTTTCCTGGAGAGACTTGCGCATTTATTAAAGGAATATAGAGTTAAAATAGGCTACAACAATAAGTACGTCCTGCAGTCAATTATCACAAAAAATAGTCCCTGGCTGTGTTTCTTCTCAGATCTATGTTAAATTATGACTGGAATGAACAGACCGACCTCTAATGGTGAGATAAACGTACTGCATTTGAATCACATTCATTTGCACTGCGTTCAATTCGGAAAAACTCATCCCTATGCTCTAATCCCTTTGGAGGGTCCCTCTGAAGGGTTTAGGGCATATGACAAAAGTCTTTTACAAATATATTTTGCTGAATTAAATTCTACTTTTCAACTAAAGGTTACATTTATTGAGACTATTGTGCATGCTCAAGAAAATAAATTGAGTGAGAATTTTTTCATGACAACCTATGTAGAAATCTGATATAGCCTATGGCATATATGCAAATTACACATGACGTACATGTCCATGTTTGGGTTTGGGTCATATGTAATATATATTTCAAAAATTGCTATTTACATATTTTCATTCAGCCACTGGAATTACAAATATGTACATATATGTTCAAATATGTTAACTATAATTTTATATATGATCATATATCTGATTTATGTATGGGAATGCTTGGTATAAATTCTGAGAAGCAGAGTAGCTGATTTTCTTTTCTTATTTATTAAGATATTTTGCGTACTAGTTTTTGTTTCATTCTTTTTCAATTGTTCAACCAAAGAAGGTTACATTTGCCTGATTATTGCAAACGCATTAGAAACAATTAATTATGAGATTAATGACAATATAATATGTATGAAATATGGTGTCATTATTTTTACAAAAATTTCATGTCTTAATGTTTACCATTTATTTTATTTTGCAAAATAATTGGTTAACTAAAGTAAAGAATTATGTTTGTTATATTAAAGTGATTATTAAATAGTTTTAATAAAAGGCTGCATTTAACTACAATTTAAAGGATTTTAATTTGTCTAATATGATCAATGTGGAGATTTATATAGAAATTCCTTTAGTTATTAAATTGGTAATTAAATTAAAAGTTGCCCACTGAAGCTAAGCAGGACTGAGCCTGGTCAGTACCAGAAAGCTAGGTTGCTGTTGGATGTGGTATTAGTGAGGCCAGCAGGGGGCGCTCAACCTGCGGTCTGTGTGGGACCTAATGCCACAATATATTGAAGGGGACTCTATACTGCTCAGTGAGCACCGTCTTTCAGATGAGACGATAAACCGAGGTCCTGACTCTCTGTGGTCATTAAAAATGCCAGGATGTCCTTCGAAAAAGAGTAGGGGTTTAACCCTGGCATCCTGGCCAAATTTGCCCACTGGTCTCTGTCCATCCTAACCATCCCCATATCATGTTTGTTATTAAAGTGATTATGAAATAGTTTTAATAAATGGCATCTTTAACTACAATTTCAAGAATTCTAATTTGCCTAATATGATCAATGTGGAGATTTATAAATAAACTCCTTTAGTTAAATTAGTAATTTAAATGATTGGCTTCATCACTCTGTCTCCTCTCCACCATCAGCTGGTGTGCGGTCTGGCGCAATATGGCTGCCGTCGCGTCATCCAGGTGGATGCTGCACACTGGTGGTGGATGAGAAGATCCCCCCCCCCCCAGAAAAGTGCTATATAAATGTAAGGAATTATTATTATTATTATTAAATCACTTTTACATTAAATCACAGTCATTAAAAGTTATTAAAATAAAAATGTAATTGTAAAAGTAAATGAACCAACATAGGTGCTGTGTTTAAATTCAGTTTGAGAGATCACATCCATCTGAATACAAGAGATACCACAACAAAACTAAGGTTTGTGAGTGACTGAACTCCATCCTGTCTCCAAAAATCTAGACTAAATTCTCTAAGTAAACTAAATATTGATCAATGATTTAATTCAAATCTTACCATACCAAAATGTACATTTACAGAGTAAAAATCATGCTTTTTTTGTTTTTGTTTTATTATCCAAGTCTATTTTGTTCTTTTATTTCATGAAAATGGTTCATAACACAGCCAAAACACTAATATTCCCCTGGAACCATTTGTTCCAATATATTATTGTCCATTGATTAAAGTTCAAATGTAATGGTAATGATTAAAATGTTTAATCATGTTAAATTAAATTAGATTACATGTTTCAGTGAAAAGGCTGTTATGATTTGGATGGAATAAAGTCAGGCCAGATTTAAAACATCAGATTTAGAATGTTTGGAACAAGCTCTGATGTCATAAACATTCTAAACCTGTCAGCTTACTTGACTCTAAAACTTTGCATTACTTCAGTCAGAATTGTTCAGTTCGAGTTGAAATACTGTGGATTTTGAGCACAAAAATGATGGACCCAGCATTTGAGGTGTTTGATGAAGTCCGTTTACAGGGCGAGCACACAGACGTCGCCATCAATGTTCACGGGAAAGTGTTTCGAGTGCACAAGATCATTCTTTGTGGCTGCAGCCCTTATTTCAGGTGAGATCAGACTCATGCACCATGAATTATTTCAGTTTTAGCTACAAAACGGTTTATAATTTACATTAATGATGTGTATATTAAAGCTTTTTTATTTGCTAATGATACAATTTTGTTTTGTTTTGTTTAATAAGCACAGTTTATCACATCTTATGGAGGTGATTACAAAAGAAATTAATATAATATAAGTTAAAACTGTGGTTTGATGTATATAAGGCTGGGCCGATAAACGATATTCGTTTTATATATCGAATCGTAGTAAAATTTGTCAATAACAAAGATTAGATCTGGACTTTTTACTTTTGATCTAAGAGCCAATCACACAGCAGAAATGTGCAACAATGGGAATCTCTAGAAGTGTGTTGATATTAAAGATGCACAGAATTTTCGGCTGCCAAAAATGATTGGCCACTGAAAATAGGTTATGCTATTTAATGGACACTCTAATTTGTGGCTTCAGTCATTGTTGGGATGCTCTTTTAAATCTGGAAGAATGTGATATTGAAATATATATCGATTTTGTTCAATATGGAAAATAATTATCGAGATTGCATTTTTGCCATATCGCCAGGCCCTAGTTTGATGTAAACAAATTGTCATTAGATATTGGTATTTTAATTGGGAAATGTATAAATAATTATATTATAGAATTTGAAAATTGATAGAAAGGGTTTATGCAAATACGTTTCATCCATGGTGTTGTATTAGATCATAATATTAAACCACAAATAAAAAAAATGTTATATCAAAATTGGTACAAACTGTATCAATACTGTAGAAAGGAAGACACATCTTGGATAATAAATCAATGCATATAATACACGTATATTGCCATAAATTAGTTATGTTGAAATGAATACATATAAATCTACTGATCCTCATGTGTAATACTGAAGAAAGCAATCAAAATAATAAAAAACATGGGATATTTGGAAAATATGAATTCTTTAGGTTCGTTGTGATCCTTTGTAGTGGGCCTTAAAATCACTGGGATTTGGATCCTATTTTAACGTCAGGAAATGTAACAAAAAGAGACTTGTTGTGTTTGTACCACTCCAATATAGTGGACTTTTTGGATCATAGTTGATTTTGCATCATAGGTGCCTTTTAATATAAATATCTACACATTTCTTTTCAATTCAATTCAATTCATCTTTATTTCTGTAGCGCTTTTACACTGTAGATTGTGTCATAGCAGCTTAACATAGAAGTTCTAGTAAATTGAAACTGTGTCAGTCCAGTTTTCACAGTTTTCATGTGGGTTTGTTCAAAATAAATCAAATCAAGTATCTTCATAAATCAACACTGTTTAAATGTGCTCCACAGGATGCTTTTCTCCACACATTGGACCAAACCAAAGCAACTTTTCAATTTCTCCGAAATGTCCTTTGATATCATGTCTCTGATTATTCAACATGCCTATGCAAGACCTGTCCAGATTACTGTAGACAACGTGTGCGAGCTCTTAGTGGCGGCCGATCAGTTATTAATCTCAGGTCTCATTGATTCCTGCTGCAAGTTCCTGGAGGCAAACTTATCCCTGCAGAACTGCATCGGCATCTGGGTGTTTACTGAGCGTTTCCACTCCTGCACAGAGCTCCACCATAAAGCCAAGTTCTACGTCTTTCAGCATTTCCAGGAGATACAGCAAGCGTCCGAGGAGTTTCTGCAACTTCCTCTGGAGCTCCTTGAGAATATGATTGGTCGTGATGAGCTGAATGTTAAAAAGGAGGAGGTGGTTTTCGAGGCAATTCTCCGCTGGATTAATCATGAACCAGAAAACAGGAGAAATCACATCACTGTGCTTCTCTCAAGGGTAAGATTCATCTTGTGTGTGTGTGTGTGTGTGTGTGTGTGTGTGTGTGTGAAGACTTTTCTCACAATTTTTTTAATACATTGACAATAATCCACAGTTGTCAAACTCGTGGAGGCCATAGCTGTGCACAGTTTAGTTCCAACCCTAATTAAACACTCCTGATCAAACTAATTGAGTGCTTTAGGCTTGTTTGATACCTACAGATAGGCGTATTGAAGCAGGACTGGAACTAAACTCTACAGTAATTGGGTAAACAAAATTGCCCGTAGTGTATGAGTGCATGTGAATGAGTGTTTCTCAGTACTGGGTTGCGGCTGGAAGGGCATCCGCTGTGTAAAACATTTGCTGGAATAGTTGGCGGTTCATTCCGCTGAGGCGACTCCTGATAAATAAGGGACTAAGCCTAGAAAAGTAAATTTGATTCAACTAAAAGATTTGATTCAACTAAAAGATTTTATTTACAGTACACCCATCCCCTTCCACCCTGCCCAAAGATGTAAATCTAGGGGAAACACTGAATAAATTGGTGAAAAAATAGTTTGAGAATCTTAAAAGTTTTACATTGACTTTTTATATTGTACTGGCATTCAAAAAAAGTAACTAATATTTTATGTCTGCCTTTAAAAATCTATACATTTCTTTAGTTCATTATTGATTGTAGTCTTTTCATTGATTGATAAGGCTGTAACTCTTTTCTCTTTGCTGTGCTTCAGGTTCGACTGGGCTTGATGTCACCAGAGTACTTCATGAACAATGTGAGGAATAATCCACTGGTGTTGGAGAATGAGGCCTGTTCCTTTATTCTCATAAATGCAATGAAGGCCATTTTTGACCTCCACGTGGAACCCACCAACTCTGACCTCGTAAGTCATATGACACGGCCACGTATGCCCTCTGAGGTCCTATTGGCCATTGGCGGGTGGAGCATTGGCAATCCAACCAATGGGATTGAGGCATACGATGCAAGGGCGGACTGTTGGATAGATGTGACTGAGGAGAATGAGCTTCCCAGAGCCTATCATGGCGTGGCGGTCCTTGATGGCTTCGTCTACTCTGTTGGTGGATTTGACAGCGAGAATTATTTCAGCAGCGTGAGGAAATTCAATCCAGTCACTCATGCTTGGCATGAGGTGAGTTGTTTCTTATCTATCTAAAGTAGTTTTCGTTTACTGTTAACATATGTCTTGAACATAATAACTTATCTACCTGGTAAGCTTCTGGTAGTATCAGATTTTCTTACTGTGATTAACAGACTTTTATCACAATCTACGGTATTATCAAGATATTGACGTAAGGTTCTAAAAAGATTGATAAAAGTGATGTTAACAAATGGAAATGGGCAAAGGACTAGGGTGGGATGGAACGATGGCGGGAGGAACCAGGAGGAAGACTGGACACAAAGGAATAGAGGAGGAGGCCAGGGTGGAATTGATGGAGGGAGGTATCAGGAAGACAACAAGAGGGACCAGGGTGGACCAGATGGGGGTAAGAGTCAGGGAGACAACAAGAGGGACCAGACAGTGAGATGACAGTAATCGGGGGGACCAGACAGTGGTAAGAGCCTGGGAGATGACAGGAGGGACCAGACAGTGGTAAGAGCCAGGGAGATGACAGGAGGGACCAGATAGTGGTAAGAGCCAGGGAGATGACAGGGGGACCAGATGGAGGTAAAAGCCAGGGAGATGACTGGAGGGATCAAGGGGACCAGACAGGGAAAGAACCAGGGATATGATAGGAGGGACCAAGGGGACCAGATGGAGGGAGTAGAGACTTTGAGCAGAAGACGCTTGATGAGACCCAGACCACAGCCATAATAGTTCATAGTGAAGTCAAGGATGGGATGGCTGATGACACCAGTGAGGACCCCAAGAGGAGATCTGACAGGATTGAAGATTGGTGGAAAACTGGTCAGGCTTGAGGCTGGTGGTGAACCGGCAGGGCTGGAGGCTGAACTGGAAGCCAAAATGGGGCCGGAAGGGCTGAAAGTCAGTATGGGGCCAGTAGGGCTAGGAGCCAGACTGGGACTAGCAGGGCTAGAATCTAAAATGGGGCAGGTAGGGCTAGGAGCTGGAATGGGGCCCGTAGGGCTGGAAGGTAGAATGGGGCTGGTAGGGTTAGAAGCTGGAATGAGACTGGCAGGCCTATGAACCGGAATTGGGTCGGCAGGGCTAGGAGCTGGAATGAGGCCAATAGGGCTGGAAGGCAGAATGGGGCTGGTAGGGTTAGGAGCCGAAATTGGGCCAGCAGGCAAAAGCTTGGGCGTGGGCTAGGAGCCGGAATGAGACCGGCAAGGCAGGGCAAGGAAAATATTTACTATTTAAGTGATGTCCAATGAAAACAGCTTACTTTCTTTTCAACATAGCCACTGTATGCAGAAATACTAACCAATTTAATGCTGTGTTTGTATGTGCTTTATACAACAGGTGGCTCCCATGTACGAACGGCGGTGTTATGTTAGTGTCGCTGTTCTGGACGGCCTCCTTTATGCCATTGGTGGATTTAATGGACATGCACGCCTGAAAACAGCAGAGTGCTACAATAAAAACACCAACCAGTGGACACAGATATCACCCATGAGTGAGCAGAGGAGTGACGCCAGCGCCACCTCACTGCAGGGCAAGGTAAGCACATTTACCCCTGATTATTACAGAAAACTTGTATAGGTTGGATGCCATCAGTGCTTAAAGTATATTGTTTTTGTTAATGTTTGGCAGGTTTATATCTGCGGTGGTTTTACTGGGGTCGAGTGTCTTTTCACTGCTGAAAGCTTTAACCCTGATACAAACCAGTGGAGCCTCATTGCGCCCATGAGGACCCGCCGCAGTGGAGTCGGCGTCATCACTTTTGGGAATCTAATTTATGCTGTGAGTATAATTTATTTTATTTTTATTGTAAATGTTATTTTAGTGTGATTTATAATGACTTTGGTAAGTGTTATACAGATATGTACAGAGATATGAATGTATGTAAAAGATATGTATGTAAATACAAATTATGGATGTGATTAATCGTTTGACAGCACTAATGAATATACAAAATAAGCCAAATATCATAGACTGTACCAACCGTTTTATATTAACAGATGAATGCATATCTTTGTTTTAAGGTTGGTGGTTTTGATGGTTCCAACCGTCTGCGAAGTGTCGAGGCCTACGATCCTCACACTGACTCCTGGCATGACATCGAATCTATGATCAACACACGCAGCAACTTCGGCATTGAGGTGAGATACACACATCTAGCAAGGGTTTGGATGAATATGCAGCTTTAAAAGATTCTCATTGGTCACAGATTAAACATTTTACAACTAATTATTTGTTTTTTTCCAAACTCCACACAGGTGGTGAACGATCAGCTGATAGTTGTTGGTGGGTTTAATGGATTCAGGACCTGCTTTGATGTCGAGATTTACAACCAGAGTACAAATGAATGGTAATGTTCACAAATACACTGCAGTTTGCATGCAATCAGCTTGACACAATGGCTGTAAATCAGTTGTTATCTAATTGTGTTAAAAGGTGTTAATAAGCTAAATGTTTTGACTAAAATCTTCATTAAAGGAACAATCCACTTCTTTTGGAAAATAGGCTCATTTAACAGCTTCTAGAGTTAGGGTGCTTTCACACCTAGACTTTTGTTTCAGAACCCCATTAGCGTGGTTCGTGTGGCATATGTGAATCCAGCAATCACGCTCTGATCCACGGCAAAACAATCGGTCCGAGACCACCTGAATGAGATGGTCTTGGCTCGATTGAAACTCTGCAGCAGATCGATTGTAGTGAGAAAGCATCCTTAGAATAAAATTTTTTAATTCATTCAGCATATTTTCAGGTCTGGTGGGAGCATTTTTAGCTTAGCTTAGCATAGATCATTGAATCGAATCAGACCATTAGCATCTTGCTGAAAAACGACCTAAGAGTTTTGATAATTTTCCTGTTTAAAGCTTTGACACTTCTGTAGTTACATCCTGTACTAAGACCAATGGAAAACGAAAGGTTTCTATTTCTAAACTGATATGGCAAGGAATTAAACCGGCATAACAGTCAAGAAACTCAAGGAAAATCAAGGAAATCTTCCAACAATGAAAACATTTGTAAGATGATTCAGAACTATATTCAGGTGCTGCATAATATCATAGCTACTACACACTGTTTGGCTTTAAATAGGAAAATTTAGAAACTCTTTTGTGATTTTTGAGTGAGATGCTAATGGTCTAATCCGATTCAATGATCTATGCTAAGCTGAAAAATCTCCTGCCAGACCCGGAGATCACCTGAATGTTGTGTTCCTTTAACCCACTCTCATGACACACACATGTATTTATGTGCATATAAACTGTAAACAAGCTCATATACATTTGTACATGTATGATTTACACTTCTATTTGTAATTCATGTTTATAGCAATAAACAACCTGTAGATTATGTTCATATCTATTTGCATATCCCTGATTATTAATAGCAACTTGTACAGTATGTTCATATATTTGATTCTAGTTAATACGACTTGTATATCATGTTGTTATTATGTCCATCTGTAAATATTACCCATAGTTTTCTATAATTGCACTTATAATTAAACCTATATTCTGCACTGGCTGGTATTACACTTCTGGTTAGACCTAAACTGCATTTTGTTGATCTGTACCTGTACATGTGTAATGGCATTAAAGCTGAATTTAATCTAATATACACAAATCAGTCTAGTAAAATGAAATGAAATGCGTTTGATTCAATGGAAATATTTATTACAGGACTTAATATACATTTAAAAAATAGTCTCTTTATGTCTTTCTCTGTTTTGTGCAGGGAAGAAGCCTGCAACATGAACATTTCCCGAAGTGCTCTGAGCTGCTGCGTGATCTCTGGCTTACCTGAATGCCTGCAGTATGTTTTTGATAGAGACTCTCTCCAGATACTAGAAGAAGAGTCTGACGGATCAAATCAAGAATGAAGACACATCAGAACAGCATTGGTGTGACATATCAGTAAATGCAGATTGAAAAAAAAAATTGGATCTATTGTTTTTTTTTTTACTCATAAAATCGTCACGGGCTCATTGATGTCAACAGGAGGGTTGAAATATTACAATTATGTTTCATTATGAGTACAATTATGAGTTCATTAGCCAATCAGAGGTATTTTAGATTTATTTTTTTTGGCTATACTTTAGATTTAGGACCCATTCACACTGAACAAGTCTTTGCTTCTAAAAACATGAGACAGGGCACTCAGGAATGTGTTTTAAAGAAAGCAGTGTAGTGCGAGATCCACGTGATGCGATATGATGAACATGATGTAATAATGATAATAACGGATGCATTAGAAATAGGAAGAGAATATGTTTTGATAAGCACTTGAAGATACATCATATAACTCAGTATATCTGGACAAAGCCACAATGAGGGCCTCCTCTGGCATGATATAACTGTAAATAAAACAGTTGTCATGCCAACTTTCTACTATAAACATGGGTTTGCAATGCTTACCCCGCCTCCAAGGTCTTCTGATTGGTCCACTGCTTTTGGATGTAAAAGTGATGAGTTGCACTGTGTGTCAAAGTTGAAGATCTTTAATTTGTTATTATGTTATAATAAAATATATACACTCACTGGCCACTTTATTAGGTACACCTTACTAGTACCGGGTTGAACCCCCTTTTGCCTTCAGAAGTGCCTTAATCCTTCGTGGCGTAGATTCAACAAGGTACTGGAAATATTCCTCAGAGATTTTGCTCCATATTGACATGATAGCATCACGCAGTTGCTGCAGATTTGTCGGCTGCACATCCATGATGCGAATCTCCCGTTCCACCACATCCCAAAGGTGCTCTATTGGATTGAGAACTGGTGACTGTGGAGGCCATTTGAGTACAGTGAACTCATTGTCATGTTCAAGAAACCAGTCTGAGATGATTCGTGCTTTATGACATGGCGTGTTATCCTGCTGGAAGTAGCCATCAGAAGATGGGTACACTGTGGTCATAAAGGGATGAACATGGTCAGCAATAATACTCAGGTAGGCTGTGGCGTTGACACGATGCTCAATTGGTACTAATGGACCCAAAGTCCAAGAAAATATCCCCCACACCATTACACCACCACCACCAGCCTGAACCGTTGATACAAGGCAGGATGGATCCATGCTTTCATGTTGTTGACGCCAAATTCTGACCCTACCATCCGAATGTCGCAGCAGAAATCGAGACTCATCAGACCAGACAATGTTTTTACTATCTTCTATTGTCCAATTTTGGTGAGCCTGTGTGAATTGTAGCCTCAGTTTCCTGTTCTTAGCTGACAGGAGTGGCACCCGGTGTGGTCTTCTGCTGCTGTAGCCCATCCGCCTCAAGGTTGGACGTGTTGTGCGTTCAGAGATGCTCTTCTGCAGACCTCGGTAGTAACGAGTGGTTATTTGAGTTACTGTTGCCTTTCTATCAGCTGGAACCAGTCTGGCCATTCTTGGACAAAGCAAAATTATTTAAGACCTACAACACAATATTTAAGTGAATTTAAGACGTTTTAAGACCCAGCGGACACCCTGTATTGTTTTGTAATGAAATAACATTGTCAGCACATCAGTTGAATAGATGGAGCACAAATTAATTAAATATAATGCAGCGCTTGCATGATTTTAAAATCATAATTTCATAAATAAGCATTCGACATGTTTAAACAATAAAACAAATCTAAATTTAGGTTAGTTTCAGAGCTAAATATAACACTAAAACTAATAAAACCAATAAAAATAAATTGACTACACCAAAATTAAAATGGAAAAAATCTATTATATTAGTAAAAAATATATATGCTGAACTGCCTAAAAAAATTGTAATGACTTTACTGATTCTCTAGTAAAGCAACACACATTCACTACAGTTAATTAAAAAACTAAACGAAACCAAATGTGATTTTGACGTCCATTTTTATTCTGAAAATGGAACCAAAGTTCATTAAAAGTGATTTTTAAAAAGCTTCCTGCGAAGTTGCAAATCATATACTGATCACAAGTGACACCACATGATTGTAATATTGTAATCAAAATAAACTTCTGACTTTGTACAGACTAAAGTGTCTCAGTTACAAAAGTAAGATCGCGGCATCAATTTCCATCCTTCAGAAAGACTGATTTCTCCAAATGTCTTGGTCAAAGCTCAAATCACAAACGACTGATCAACTACTTAGTGTTGTTCAGCACCTCAACAGTCTTTTTACCGTAATGATAATAGCTATAACCAGAAGCTGCAGTCGTCAGGGCGGTAATGTACCTGCAAACAAACACAATACACATTCATTTCATTTCATTTAATAATCAGAATTGTGCTAGAATCATGACCAGAGCCAGACAGAATATGAAGATGCTTTTGCTATTTCAGTGAAGAAATTAGTAAAAATTATAATATATAATAAAAATAAATACAAATTTGTAAGATATACACAGAATGATTTTGAACGTATGGCACCTGAAAACAGTAAATAAATAAATAAGCAGGTAAACCTCACTCCTCTGACCTCTAAAGGTGCTCTAACGACAGATGCGAGGACCATGGTCTTTAGCCTCCATGTTAGAGACTCCCATGCACAGAATCGCAGATTTGATCCCAGCTTAGACCGGGTTGGGTTCAGTAGGACCGGTGGGTTACACGTAGGGGCTTGTCCGAGATGGGAGTGAGGTTTGGGGGGGGGGGGGGGGGGGGGGGGTTTGGATTGGTCCTATCCAATAAATCCACCTTTATTGGATAGGACAGTAGAGAGAATTGACAGGAACGTGTGGGGAGCAGAGAGAGGGGAAGGATCACCATAGGACCTCGAGGCAGGAATTGAACTCGGGTCGCCGTGAGCACCAGAGTGCATGTGTCAATGCACTTTCCACTACGCCATTGGCACCGACCTTTAAACAGCTTTAAGGTTAATATTATTAGCCCCCTTATAGTTAGCATGAAACAGAAGTTAAGATTGTCTTTTTTTTTCTCATTTTGTGACGTACATCCAATTGAAACGGTCTTAAAATGAGACAAAAATAATAATAGGGCAGTGCATGATTTCATCTTTTGGGAACCAATTGTATCGCTGAAAGATGAGCATTGCAAAAAAAATGGATGAAGATTGATGAATGAACTAAAGCAGGGCAGAAACACGACACGTCCTCATAGCCCCGCCCTAAAGGACTGATAGCCCCACCTTAAATTACTAATAGGCCCGCTCTAAAGGACTAAGCCCCACCCTAAATTACTAATAGGCCCACCTTAAATTACTAATAGGCCCGCCCTAAAGGACTAAGCACCACCTTAAATTACTAATAGCCCCGCCCTAAAGGACTGATAGCCCCACCTTAAATTACTAATAGGCCAGCCCTAAAGGACTAAGCCCCACCTTAAATTACTAATAGGCCCGCCCTAAAGGACTAAGCCCCA
>CAIGQV010017386.1:29731765-29751216 GCA_903798115.1 Danio jaintianensis
TGTGGATGCTGATATAATTATATTTATCATTATGGTTTATATATAATTTAAATTATATTCACATTCACATCAATGCGCAATAACATTTTGTTAATTATGCTCAAGTTTGTTTCTGCATTAAATGCACAAACGCTTTAAACTTGAGTGCAACAAATTGATCTGAAAGTGTTTTCTGAAAGTTTTTATTTTATTTTACTCTCCAAGAATAACCATAATGATAAATATAATTATATCAGCATCCACACAAATACATGATAATTCAGTTTATTTTAAGTGATAGCTGCACTTATGTTTTTATAGATCATCAACTTGTCTTTTAATAATCATTAACTAAAATATTGCTCCTGTGTTGCTGTAAAAACAGATTTTTCAAAGTGGTAAATAAAAAATTGTTTTGTTCAGTGCAGTTGTGGTGACCTACTGTATCTTCTCATAAAATGAACGATGATGAGAAATTCTTATTACTTTATGGTTATCATTATCATGATGGAAAAATGAGAATGATCCCATGATTCACTCACCCTCCAGGCATCCTAGGTTTTTAAAAGGTTTTTCAAGCAGCATAACAAGCTGTTTTTAACATCTAAAAATCAATGAAAGTGAATGAGAATGGAAGACATGGAAGATTAAGGTCAATGGACCCTTTTCACAAGACTGTTATGATGCGTTTAACGCTCATCAGCATCTTAAATCCTTAACAGTTTTTTTATATTTTGATATTTAAAAAAACTTACATTTATATGTATTTACATATGTATAATATCATCTTTATTAGGTGTTTATTAGGCAATTTAGGCATTTCTAATGCAGCGTCTATGAGGGCGGAACATTAAATTTGACGTTATTCCCTCTTCTGTCCACCATTATCAGTCTCACACTATTTGTTTCCTTTTTCTGAAAGTCTTAATAACACTAACGTGGAGTTTTTCTTTTATTATTTCAGCAAATAGGATTGTAAAAAAATTATTTGTTGTAATCTCCCATTCACTGCGCAGTTTACCAACTATGACGACCTTCGCTACTAAGAAAATCGCAAATGTGAAAAGGCTCCATCCTGCACCTCAGTGAGTCTGATGAGGGACTCGAGCTGGCGGGTGGTGATGGGTGTGCTGTCCGCCGTCTGGTTCTGTTTGCGCAGCTCCAGATAGAAATCCTGCAGCACCTGCGCAGCCTCTGCAGAGAGAGTTGGGTGGACGTAGTGTCTGGCGTAACCCACGTACTTCCGGAGGAGCTGGTGAGGAATCGGGTCAAAAGCCTCTCCGGGAACCAGCTATGGAGGAAAAAAAGAGAAATTAACATATACTAAAATTAACAACCATTAATTTAGGACAAAAGTGTCTGCTAAATGACTAAATGTACAACAGTAAATAATAAAAATAAAAAGTTCTGGAGTGTCCATTCGATTCTGTGATGTCCAATCAACAGTTATGAAACTTATTGTAGTAACTCTACAATAAAGTCTCATTTGTTAACATTAGTCTGGAGTAGCTAAGTAGCACATTAACAATAAGCTAAATATTTTTATTTGTCATAAATATAATTGCTCATTATGTTCAGTACCCAGAATAGCAAAGTCCACTGAAGGAGGTCAATCCTTTTCATATATGGCTCTTAACTCTGGAATAGCCATCCTGATTATGTCCGAGGCTCAGACACACTCTCAGTTCAAAACTAGATTAAAGACTTAATTTTAGTCATACACACAATGCATCACATAACTGTAGGATGCATGTGCTCCATGCAGGTGAGTGGGCTTGCCAAACCACCCATAGGACACACTCCTCCTCTCTTAATGCACCAGACATTTTGTTAGAAATACTTCCATGTTTTATATGTTTGTTTCTACGTTTTCATTCATAGCACTTCATTTTCACATTGACATTAATAATAATGACATTAATAACTAATTATTTTCTTGTTCTCTATCTCCACCTGGGGATACTCATCCCGAGGCCTCTAGAGATTGTGCAGCACCATTGATGAGATCAAAGACCTGTAAAGAGATGATGCCAACCATTGAGGACTTCGATGACAACACATACACTTAAATACACAAATACACTTCATTAACATGTACTCATAGACATCACCTATATACTATGTAACTGCAGGTTAAGTACGTTTATATATAATAACTTTAACTGTTAAAAAGCTATTAGTTACTGGTAAATTAGTTAAAGTTCATTCATTCATTTTCTTTTCGGCTTAGTCCTTTTATTAATCAGGGGTCGCCACAGCGGAATGAACCACCAACTTATCCAGCATATGTTTTACACAGCGGATGCCCTTCCAGCTGCAACCTATCACTGGGAAACACCCATACACTCTCATTAACACACATACACTACGGACAATTTAGCTTACCCAATTCACCTATAGCGCATGTGTTTAGACTGTGGGGGAAACCGGAGCACCCGGAGGAAACCCACGCCAACACGGGGAGAACAGGCAAACTCCACACAGAAATGCCAACTGACCCAGGCGAGGCTCGAACCAGTGACCTTCTTGCTGTGAGGCGACAGCGCTACCCACTGCGCCACCATGCCACCCTTAGTTAAAGTTATCAGTAGCTAATAAAGTTATAGTAACTAATAACCTTCACGTTTCTGAATTTCATTGTAATGCAATAATGTGCACCTTTTGTAAAGCTGCTTTGAAACAATAATAATTGTGAAAGGCGCTATACAAATAAACTTGAATTGAATGTGAGAAGGCAGATGTTACTTTGAGTGTGTCTGCGAGGGGTTTCTCCGATGAGACCTCCAGAATGGAGATGCTGGACTCCTGTGTGTTGAAACGTGTTGCCGCAGCGCCGCTGACTGCTCCGGGCTTTCCTGCACGCATCGCCATCACATGTTCAGACAGCAGGTGATCGTGGTCCTCATTAGGAGTGTCCAACAAGATGAAGACCAGATCGAACCTGGACAGCAGCGCACTGCCCATTCTAAAGGGACACAGACCACACTTTAAATGAGACCTAATATGCACTAGGAGAGGAGAAAAAAGCTGGAGCCCCTTGAAGAATGAATATAATCAGCTACTAATGGTAAAAATTTATTAACAATTTTTTTATAATCACACTTGATAAAAACCGTCTGCAGAAACACTTTGACTGACATTCTCCCTTTGTACGTGTCATCAGAGGGGGAAAGCCCCGCCCACTAGTGACCATCTCTTCCTCATTAGCATAAACAGCCCTGAGTGAGAAGCAGCCGTTGATGACTTGTATCATGATATGAGATTTTTGTCATATCACCCAGCCCTATGCCAGAGTCATTTTTACAAAAGCTGCTTAATTGCTTATTTAATTTAGTGAAGGCCTAGTCCTGACTTATTTAAAACTGTCCCTTAGTGTTGACGATGTCTGCCCACTGCTCTGGGTGTGTGTGTGCACTTGGGTGGGCTATTGGAGTTATGGGTCACCATACTTGGCCACATGTTTGTTAGCCTCAAAAGAATTGTTAGGCTGCATTAATTAGGGCAACCAGAGCCGGGAACACTTCCCAAAAGACATTATAATTTGAACGGCATCTACACTTATGTTAGTCTGTTTTTCATTATCCTGAGGTCTCCATAATCCTGGACCAGGCCGTATCCTGAGCAGATGCTGTGATGGTCATGGAGGAGTGGAGAGCATGAGACTGATTTCTGAAAGACCCCAGTGACAGACGAGTCTCTGTATTGATCCTGTGGGCCAGCCTGAACACCCGCCCATGACCTACTCACACACACTTGCAGCTTCTCCACAATGGACGTCCAGCATTCTCCAGCCTCCGGCGCCTAGACTGCAGCTCTGCACAAGAAGTTTGACCACAGGAGATATGGTCGTGCCCAACTGAGCCTGGTTTCTCTGAAGGTTTTTTCCTTCACTTTCGTCAATTGGTGAAGTTTGTTCCTCTACACTGTCGCCACTGGCTTGCTTGGTTTGGGACTTGTGGAGCTGCGCATCAATGGATTTGCTCTTCAGTGTTTGGACTTTCAGTAGTGAAAATTAAACCACACTGAACTGGACTGAATTGAACTTCAACTCTGAAAACTGGACTGACACTGTTTCAATTTACTAGAACTTCTATGTTTAAGCTTCTCTGACAATCTACTTTGTAAAAGCGCTATAGAAATAAAGATGAATTTAATTGAATTTAATTAATCTAGTTAAGCCTTTAAATGTCACTTTAAGCTGAATACTAGTATCTTGCAAAAAAACTAAAAATTATGTACAGTCATTACTATATAAACATTTGCACTTCAGCCAGTAATATTACTGAAATTGATATAAAAACTGAACAAAAATATGCAGTATTTACACGCATTTACATAAGTAAATAAATAGACTCAATGATGGGCTAATAAAAAATCTGCGGAAATTGTATCGCTTTACTTTGAACCCAGTATGACAAAAATAATTTGTTATAGTATAGGTGCAGACTCACTTCAGATTCTCAGAGACGGTCCTTCCTTTATTGTAATGTCCTCCAACTGGATTGGCTGCTGCAATGATGGAGGTTCTAGCTGGAAGCGTGCAGACAATCCCAGCTTTAGCCAGACTGATGCTCTGCTGCTCCATGGCCTCCAGAAGAGCCTGATGCTGACTGCCCATCTTATCAAACTCATCAATGCAACAAATGCCTGGAAAATAAAATGTTAAACCCACTGTGGTTAATGCATTCAAAATATGCATGTTTTTGTAATTATAATTAGATGCACAGAGAATCTGCAGCCACAGATATCTGCAGATTTTTGTTCATTCAATCTATTTACTTATGCAAACATATATATATGTATTATATATATATGTATACACATTAAAACATTTAAAATTAATTTCTGTAGCACTATTGAATATTACGCAAATTTTTAGATTTTAGATTTTTAGTTTATGTACAGTCATATTTTCTGTCTTTTAGTGGATGTATTATACGAGACCTGATGTAGCTTTGTTTACCAAACAAGTGGTCCTAATTGGATTTGCATTATATATTTTTTAATTTCATGCTATGCTTTATGCTTTCAACTCATGCACTCTCAAAATCATTCTGCATGAAATTTTAAAATGTGGCACGAAAAAAAAAAAAAAAAAAAAAAGTCTGCAGATTCCGTCTGGCCCTGGTCATTACATAACTTTTTTTTTTCAGCACGGTGGCGCAGTGGGTAGCACAATCGCCTCACAGCAAGAAGGACGCTGGTTCGAGCCCCGGCTGGGTCAGTTGGCATTTCTGTGTGGAGTTTGCATGTTCTCCCCGTGTTGGCGTGGGTTTCCTCCGGGTGCTCCGGTTTCCCCCACAAGTCCAAAAACATGTGGTATAGGTGAATTGGGTAGGTTAAATTGTCCGTAGTGTATGTGTGTGAATGAGTGTGTATGGATGTTTTTCAGTGATGGGTTGCGGCTGGAAGGGCATCCGCTGCATTAAACATATGCTGGATAAGTTGGCGGTTCATTCCGCTGTGGCGACCCCAGATTAATAAAGGGACTAAGCCGAAAAAAAAAAAGAATGAATGAAAAAGAGTATTTATAAAAAATTACACTGAATTTACAAAAACATATAATCTGAGAATTACCAGTACTAACTCCACTGAAATCACTCATTAGGACCAGTAAAACTGTAACTAAAATTAAAGCAAAATAACATTCAATTCAATTCAAGTTTATTTGTATAGCGCTTTCACAATAATTATCTTCCCAAAGCAGCTTTACAAAATGTGCACGTTATTAAAGTACAATCAAAATCAGAAATCGCTACGGTTAATAGTTAGAATTAGGCTAACATAAAATCTATTCTGAAATGTTTTTAAAAATTCAAAACATCTCACTTGCATAGCTTTCAGAAAACCGTGAGACACTGACTCGGCATACTCAAACAAAAACAAATGAAAGTCACTCCTAGGGCTCTATTTTAACAGTCTAGGCGCAAAGTCTAAAGCGCAGGGCGCAAAAGCATTAAGGGCGTGTCCGAATCCACTTTTGCTATTTTAAGGACGGAAAAATACGCTCTGCACCCCGGCGCATGGTCTAACAGGGTTGTGCTTATTCTCTTAATGAGTTATGGGTGTGTTTTGAGAATAAACCAATCAGAGTCTCATCTCCCATTCCCTTTAAAAGTCAGTTGCTCACGCCATGGCGCATTTGCTATTTACATGGCAGACTTTGTAAGTGGAAAAACTGAAAGCTTCACTGGCAGAAAACAGTTAAACAGAGCATCTGCAGCGCGAGGATAAAGAATGAGCCTCCTCCATTCAGCCTCTTTACTTTCTCTTTCTCTCTTTCGTGGATAAGGAAACGGTGTTGTACGCACAGACATCCATTAGCCTACATATTTAATTTCGTTTGTTAAGCGCAAAGATTTGTTTCAAAACTATTTCTAAAATCAGTTTTAATTTCCAGCAAACTAATAAATGAACAATAATAATGAAGCGTGGTCAAAGTTATATCCAAATACATGTCCTGTTCTTATGCCCCATATGGTCCAAAACCTGACAGGTGGACAAATCTAAGCTTGTTTTTATTAAAACAAATATAAATATGCATATAATAAATAATACTGTTAATAATAATAACATTATACAAAAGCAAGTTGTCATGAATAAACTAAAAAAAGGCCCCCCGAGATGAAGAAGGCATGGAGGCAGTGGTTTTTATATTTATGTAGAAAGTAATAATTGTTGTAATAGTTTAATCCTTTAATTCTTTTTCATTTGTAAAGATATTTGTGTATTGCTGTACATCCTGTGTATATTAAGCAATGTGTAAGCGAGGCGCACAACTAACGCGCTCTGCGCTGCACGTCTTGCACCTTATTGCGCTGGGTGTATGATAGGGCCCCTAAAGTGTGCGAGAGGCTAAATACAGCTTATAAAATTATTTGTTTGTCATAATTTATAATTATGATTTTCTTTTATTTATTTTGAGACAAATTTTACTCACAGATGACTGAATGAAGAAAAAATGTCTGCGTAGCATTTTGTAAAGCCCCAGCTGATTCTCAAACACATGGCTAAATGCCTATTTTTTGGCTATTTAAATATAGCATCAAAGTATACATAAACAATGATAGTTTTCATTTCCAAAGTTATGTGTCCATACCATGAATTTTTATGTACCACTTACACAGACTTGAATGTGTTGATGATTATACCCAGCGTAAACCTTCTTACCACATTTGTATCTTAAACTAATTTAATTGATTTAGTTTTTTTTTTAAGGATTTTAAAGCACAATAGAACAAACAAACAACATTGTCTCAGAATGTATACAACTTACAGGTAAATACAATGTCGCCTAGCATACATATGGGTTTAGAAGTTGGAAATACAGCAATACCAATGTACTGCTACAGAGTAAAGCCATTGAAAACTTCTAAAAGTGTGCCAGTTAGTTCTCATGAGGATTGCTGGACTTAAAGGAACACTCCACCTTTTTTCTTTTTTTTAACTCTGGCGGGGTCATTTTAGCTTAGCTTAGCATAATGAATTGAACCGGGTTTGACCATTAGCATTTAGTTTAAAAAAAAAAGAAGAAAAAAATCTTTTGATAATTTTCCTATTTAAAGCTCGAGTTATCTGCAGTTATATCATGTAATAAAACTATTTTCTAGGCCAATATTACTAGGAGCTTTAAATAGGAAGATTATCAAAACACTTTTTTACATTTTTTGAATGGAATGCTAATGGTCAAACCTGATTCAATTGATTATGCTATGCTATGCTAAACTAAAAGTGTCCACGCCAGAACAAGGCATCGGCTGAATGGATTCAAAAACGGTTTAAGTGAACTATAACACTAGGAGACTTGTAAAATTGGGTTTACGTCAGCTTGGTGTGTACAAGCCTTTAGACTCTGCAATATTTAGACCTAAAACCTGCTCAAAGTGTCCCCAGACAGCGAAGAATTTACCAACAGACATGGACCTCATAAAACGGAGCATTTGCTTGATTTAAAAGGTTTTGATTACCAAAATATGGTCTTTGTTTTAAATACCTTGATCTCCCAGCACCAATGCTCCAGCCTCGAGAGCGTAGTCTCCGGATCCGCTGTCCCGGGACAGAGATACAGTCAGTCCTGAGGTGGTGGTCGTGTTTCCACACACATAAACACCCCGTGGGGCCACGTTACACACAGCCTGGATTAACACAAATACAAAAGCACACAGTTACGATTTTAAGAAACACACAATCTTTAAGGAGATAAATGCTATAGAGGAATTATACAAAGTCATATACCTGTAACATCTGACTTTTGCCAAGTCCAGGGTCTCCAACGATAAGCATATGCGGGTCTCCTCTTATTGGGATACGATTTTTATCATCAACATACTTCTGACATCCTCCGAACAGAGCCAGAGCCAACCCAGCTTTAACAAGCTGGGAAAAACAAACCAACCCAAATGAGTCATAGCATTTATTATTTATTTATTTAATTAATTAATTTATTATTAAATATTTATTTATTTACCGTTCATTTATTAAATCAGGCTGAAAAACAATGCTGATATATTAATCATATAGTTATAGATATTCAATAATGATAAACATAAAGATCACAGGAAGATTATTAGCGGTAAATAACAACAGGGTAACACTTTAGTTTAAGCACCACTGCTCACTATTAACTACTGGATTATTACCTGCCTATTATTAAGATACTGGCTTTTTATTATTAATTATAAAGTACATATTCTAGGCGCAAAGTCTAAAGCGTGGTGCAAAAGCATTAAGGGCGTGTCCGAATCCACTTTTGCTATTTTAAGGATGGAAAAATATGCTCTGCACCCCGGCGCATGGTCTAACAGGGTTGTGCTTATTCTCTTTATGAGTTATGGGTGTGTTTTGAGAATAAACCAATCAGAGTCTCATCTCCCATTCCCTTTAAAAGTCAGTTGCTCACGCCATGGCGCATTTGCTATTTACATGGCGGACTTTGTAAGTGGAAAAACTGAACGCTTCACAGGCAGAAAACAGTTAAACAGAGCATCTGCAGCACGAGGATAAAGAACAAGCCTCCTCCATTCAGCCTCTTTACTTTCTCTTTCTCTTTACCGCCAACTTATCCAGCATATGTTTTATGCAGCGGATGCCCTTCCAGCCGCAACCCATCACTGGGAAACACCCATACACTCTCATTCACTATGGAAAATTTAGCTTACCCAATTCACCTATAGTGCATGTGTTTGGACTGTGGGGGAAACCGGAGCACCCGGAGGAAACCCACGCCAACACAGGGAGAACATACAAACTCCACACAGAAATGCCAACAGACCCAGCCGAGACTCGAACCAGCGACCTTCTTGCTGTGAGGCGACAGCGCTACCCACTGCCCCACCACGTTGCCCCTAATAGACAGAATTGTACCTTAAAATAAAGTGTGAACAAAAACAGTATCTGGAAACTCACCAAATGGCCGTAAATGACTGGACAAAGAGAGCTGCAATTGAACATAGTCGCATTAACATCTTCATTTCTAATACAGTACATACATCTATAGTGGAAACAAATAAACAAACAAACAAAACAAATAAATAAAAAAGTAAAAAATTTTTTTATTAAAATTAAATACATATAAAATGAAATAAATAGAATAAAAAATAACAATTTTAAAATAAAATGTTAATTAATTAATTAATAAAAATTTAATAAAATGTTTAAATTAAATTAAAATTAAATAAAATGAAAAAACTATATAGAAATAAAATAAAAATAAATAAATAAAACTTAGACTTGTAGAATTAGTAGCTTAGACTTAAAGCATTTATATACAGCTACCCTCTGATGATTTAAAGTGCTTTTTTTATCCTTGTACATGGATAAAAGCATCTGCTGAATAAATAAATGTAAAATGTAAATGTAGTGAACACGTTGAAATGTTTCTCACTTGACGATGAGCTTGAACAGGTCTTCTTGTGCTTGGATCTCCTGGATGGCGTAGAGATCTTTGATGGAGAACTCCACTGATGGTCCCTGGCCTTCAGATTCAGACATGGCTTTGCTTTTCTGACCCTTCGAGTTGCTGACTGAATTTGCTTGAATGTACAACAGGAACATGCACTTGTCCTTCTTGTTTCTGCTACTCCCTGAAGAAAGTATTTAACATAAATCATGAACAGTAAACATTGAGTGTTGGATTGAATAATTGTACATTTTAAAGGGGACCTATTATGCCCCTTAAATCTCTGATGTCTCTAGGGTGTGTATGTGAAGTTTCAGCTGAAAATACCCAACAAATAATGTTTTATACCACAAAACTCATTCATTCATTTTCCTTTGGCTTAGCCCCTTATTTATCAGAGGTCACCACAGCGGAATGAACCGCCAACTATTCCAGCATATGTTTTACACAGCGGTTGCCCTTCCAGGCACAACCCAGTACTGGGAAACACCCATACACTTTCACATTCAGACACACACATACACTACAGCCAATTTAGTTTACCCAATTCACCTATAGCGCATGTGTTTGGACTGTGGAGGAAACAGGAGCACACGGAGGAAACCCACACCAACACGGGGAGAACATGCAAACTCCACACAGAAATGCCAACTGACCCAGCCGGGAATCAAACCAGCAACCTTCTTGCTGTGAGGCGACAGTGCTAACCACTGAGCCACCGTGCCACCCATGAGCATACCATCTTGTCATAAAATATGCATGCAATATTGATCAAATCACGATTCCTTATAAAATAAGTATATTTGCCTGAATGCAGATTAAATATTGATTTGAATGAATTATATTGTGTGTAGGGGTTTGACACAAACATGCTCAGGGACCATCATGTAAAAACTGAGTCACACAGAAGGCCACCAGAGGCTGTCCTGTTTCTCCAGAACATTGAGGTCAGATGTATAAATAGCACTAGTTGAACTTTGCCAGACTCCATCGCCCTCATTTCGAAAAATACAACAGGAACCAGTAATTGTTAAGAAGAAAACTGCCTGTTCATGCAAACTCCATGAACAGTATATAGACCCTATTATACATCCAGCTTAATGAGGTGACAGACGTGACGCAAGTGATTTTTGCTAGTTTCAGGTTTGTAAAGAGGTGTGTTAAGGCACATTGTTAGCGTGTTGCTGTTTTGAGGCAACTAAAATTGACTATTGACCAACTAAAAGCTGCTCTATACTGTACAGTGGGGAAAATGTGAGTGTGTTTATCCATGTTTTCTGAAGTGTCTAACAGTATTTAGGTATGCAGTAATTGAATAATGATATGTAAAAAATAACACTGCGTAGCCTTTGTTGTATGAATCATGCAAATAATTAATTGTTATTAAAGTTACAAACAGTGCAATTTCTTATGCATGAATGCTTTTAAAATCATTATGCATTTACAGGCTTAAAAACCATTACAAAAACCATGCAAATGCTAAATTTGAATCCAGACTTAACATTATGTTCGCGATGTGACTATTGTGAATGATCACATTACGATATCGATACTGATATGATTTATTGTGCAGCCCTAGTTAAAACTGTTTCTTTAATAAACTGTGTTCTATAATTTTGGCTTTCATACAATTTTTTTTTTTTTTTTGGCTAATTTTGTAAGGCATGGGGCGTAACAAATGGGGACTAATAGAGCCCTATGTGTCTAAAAGTCTGACAGAGTGGACAGTGTCTCGTACCCTCTTCATTGGACACTTTAATGACCCCTGTGATGGTGACCATGTCTCCAGGCACACAACTGTCCACCAGGTCCTGCGTGAGCTCACATTCAATGGTGCGTGGGATTCGGCCGGACTCACGCTGGTCACCAGACATCAGCTCCTGAACCCTGTGGGAAAACACACAGCAAGAGAAACCAGTGAGGGCAAAGCTCTCTTAAACTTCTCACATCACTGTTGCTGTTGTAAACTAAAGTGTTTTGTGAAATACAGCTAAAATAAAATGCATTGAAATCTAAAAACCAGTGCTGGGCAAAAATAAATAATCCAAAATAAAATAAAAATAAAAGTTTGTTTTGACAATTTAAATGCGTGTACTGTTTATATTATATACACATATATGCACACATACATATATTTGAGATAATGTGTATTTATATTTAGATATAAAATGTATATGATACAAATTATATATAAATTTAAATCACATATACATAATAAATTTGCCCTGTCTTCCCTCCAAAACCACACATACAACATGACTTCTCAATCCAGATGGGATCATCCACCATTACCCCATGTAGTTTCATTAAGGAAACTTGTAGTGATCCTGGATGATCAGTTGTCCTTCAAAGAGCGCATAATCTTGCAGATTTGCACTTTTCAACATCCGAAAAATTAGACCCTTCATAACAGATCACGCTGCTCAACTTTTAGTCCAAGCTTTTGTCATTTCAAGGCTGGACTACTGCAATGCTCTTCTAGCTGGTCTCCCATCCTGCACTCTCGAGCCTCTACAGGTGATCCAGAACACTGCAGCTCGTCTGGTCTTCAATGAGCCCCTGTAACACCTGTTTTTATTTCTCTACATCGGTTGAATCTCGGATCAAGTTCAAATTACTGATGCTTGCTTACAGGATAGCCACTGGCACTGCTCCCTCTTACCTCCACCTGCTGCTGAAGGTCTACATCCCCCCAGGAGCCTCCGGTCAGAGTGGGAGCACCGCCTTGTGATGCCATCACAGAGAGGCTATAAGTCACTTTCCAAAACCTTTCATTCACTGGTCCTCGCTGGTGGAATAATCTTCCCATTCCCACATGGACTGCGGATACACTGGTATCCATCAATAACCCATCTCTTCAGAGAACAACTGAACCCTGGTGAATAATACCAAAACCACCTATAAGAAGCACTTTCTCTCTCTCTAAAATAAAAATAAATAAATAAAAATTCCTACTCTAGCGCTAAATCCAAAACATGCTATTATTAGATGCGATTAATCTTTGCCCAGCACTAATAAAAACTTATAAAACAACTGTAAACTAAAATTCCTGTCAATTAATTAAAATACTTAATATAAACCCATATATAAGTTTGACAAATCAAAATGATAAAACACATTCACATTATTAAAAATAAAATGAGAGCAGAAAAACAAAAGTTAATTAAAAAATAATATATGAACAGGACTAATATTATAGTTGCAAACACTCACTAGAATTATGTAATAAGATATGGTTTAAAGCAATAAATGTTTAAAAGAAAACAGCTGAATGCATTTGATGATGAGAAATGCATAGGAGAAAATTTAACATGCCATTATTAAGTAACACAATAAAAAAAATCTAAACAAAGAGAGCATTAAATACGATCTGGTATGTACACTTTCATACTTTATTGTCTGCCAGTCGACAGTGAGTGTGAAAGGTGAACTTCGGTTTGGAGTGAATGACCGACCACGACATTCAGACTGTAAACACTGGTGAGAAACAAAATTAGCATGTTAGATATCATCAAATAATACAACATGCAAAGCTTACTTTGATGTACTGTTTAGAAATTGTTCTTTTTTTTGTTATTTGAATTGTAGAACTACACTCACTGGCCACTTTGTTAGGTACACTTTACTAGTACCGGGTTAGACCCCCTTTTGCCTTCAGAACTGCCTTAATCCTTTGTGGCATAGATTCTGGTCCATATTGACATGATAGCATCACACAGTTGCTGCAGATTTGTCGGCTGCATATCCATGATGCGAATCTCCTGTTCCACCACATCCCAAAGGTGCTCTATTAGATTGAGATCTGGTGACTGTGGAGGCCATTTGAGTACAGTGAACTCATTGTCATGTTCATGAAACCAGTCTGAGATGATTCACGCTTTATGACATGGCGCGTTATCCTGCTGGAAGTAGCCATCAGAAGATGGGTACATTGTGGTCATACAGGGATGGACATGGTCAGCAATAATACTCAGGTAGGCTGTGGCATTGACACGATGCTCAATTGGTACTAATGTGCCCAAAGTGTGCTAAGAAAATATCCCCCACATCATTACACCTCCACCATCCATTCTTTCATGTTGTTGACGCCAAATTCTGACCCTACCATCCATCCAACGTTTTTTTCAATCTTCTATTGTCCAATTTTGGTGAGTCTGTGCGAATTTTAGCCTCAGTTTCCTGTTCTTAGCTGACAGGAGTGGCACCCAGTGTGGTCTTCTGTGCTGTAGCCCATCCGCCTCAAAGTTGGACATGTGCGTTCACAAACGCTCTTCTGCATACCTCAGTTGTAATGAGTGGTTTGAGTTACTGTTGCCTTTCTATCAGCTGGAACCAGTCTGGCCATTCTCCTCTGACCTCTGGCATCAACAAGGCATTTGCGCCCACAGAACTGCCGCTCGCTGGATATTTCCTCTTTTTCTGACCATTCTCTGTAAACCCTAGAGATGGTTGTGCATGAAAATCCCAGTAGATCAGCAGTTTCTGAAATACTCAGACCAGCCAGTCTGGCACCAACAACCATGCCACGTTCAAAGTCACTTAAATCCCCTTTCTTCCCCATTCTGATGCTCGCTTTGAACTGCAGCAGATCGTCTTGACCATGTCTACATGTCTAAATGCATTGAGTTGCTGCCATGTGATTGTCTGATTAGAAATTTGCGTTAACGTGCACTTGGACATGTGTACCTAATAAAGTGGCCAGTGAGTATATATAAAGTAATTATTTAACAAGTGCAGATCATGACCGTTTGAATTATTCTGTTAACAAGATTCACGCAAAATTTAAATACCGCAAGAGCGCAGTGCATATTTTACTACTAAAATTGTAGAACCCCTGGAATAAATTTGTTTTTGTTCCACCGAATGACATGAAATTCAAAATATTAGATTAGCACAGGTAGAATGGCACAAAACTAAGCCAATCTAAACTGGCTGAAACTGAAAGCACATTGTACCTTCGTGGGCATGGTGTATTTCCCATCAGGCAGTGCGATGCTCTGTGTGTCTCCACAGCTGTTACAGACGAACGCCAGCTTCATGCAGAGTGGTTTAATGTTACTCACTCTCACCACAGTACCTCTGATCACAACAAACTTGCCATATAAATTTGCTCTCAGACTTTTTAAAGGAGTCAGTGGCTCATAGTTGTACAACCTGACGACAGAAAGACAATAACAACATTTAAATTAGATAACAATATTATTTCCCAGCTCTTTACATGACGATAGATATACAAGTATACATACAAATAAAAACAACTGATTTTATCTGCATACATACAGTGTACATGTGTAGGATTATATATAATATACAACAAATCTTAACTTTTTGATATCTTGTATTTAAAAAATGTATATAGCACCGAAATATATTGCAATAAACGATATTATGTTATGTCATGTTAAGACCACTTTTTATGCCACTCATTATATAATGCCAGAATGACAATATAATATCAACACAATGCAAGTACACTTCCAAAGAACACATCATATTTTATTCTTAAGAATATTTCATTTAATAATAGTCATTTTAACTATTTAATAATGAGGCATTGGAATCAGAATGTGAAAACGCATATCCTAAATAAATAATAATAAATGCTAACAAAAAAGTGCAAGGTAAAAAGTAACAGAGGCTGCGATATCTGCTACCAGATCTATTTTCAGTTGTCAGACACCCACATGAAAATATACTACAGTAATTTATAGTAAATACAATAGTGTTTTTAACCATACTGACACTGACAGATCCAATAGAAATAGAGATGTTGCACAATCAGCTAAAATGTTGCTAGAATTGGTTTTCATGTATGGGCGATATATACTGCATCACCAAAAACGATTGAGGTCATGTCCATGTGTTGTGCGATAAGTCGATATATTGAATATTGTGACAGGCCTACATAGACATCTAGATGGTTTATGTGCATTGTTGACTGTTTTAACTGTTCAGATAAGAAATAAAAATATTTATATAAATGTATTTACAATTAAGTGCCTTTTAAAGCTGATTTTAATGTTTATTGCAAAATATTAATATAATTTTGACTCGACTTCATAAAGTCAAACAGGCTGACCTAGCGCTGATGTGAGGGATGTTGATTATGGGCCGTATTCCTGCTGGAAGCTCCTCCTGCCCCTGCAGTTCTACTGCATGCTTCTCCAGATCCAGTGTCAACACCTGCAGAAAATCACATTATTTCAGCTTCATCTTCAGAGATTTTTGATTCAATGTTAGACTGTCACTCTCTTCAGTTTAAACTCACAAAAGACCAAGGTTATTATTTTGCATTATTAACATTAGATTTATTTTGTTATTTTTTTGTTGTACATTTTGTTTTAGTTTGTTTCATTGATGGTTTTGTTTGTTTTAGATATGTGTGAAGTTACTGAGTTCAAACACAAAGAATAAACACGTTAAACATGCCTAGTTTTCATTTATTAGCAAAGGTTAAAAAAAAGTTAATTTCATGCGCTCAACTTATGTGTTTTTCTGTAAAAGCACATCTACAGGTGTTTCTATAAACAGCCGCAGGTCAGATTTTAAAGCACAAAATGAAAGCTTAAGTCTGAAAATGATTATTATTTGTTTTGCTAATTATTATTTTATTTCTATGACTGTTGTTAGCTTCAGTTAGTTTTACATTTATTGTGATTTTTATTTTAAGTTAACAAAAATGTTTTTTTTACCAATAGTTTGTCTTCATTTACTAAAATAACCTTGCAAAACACAACCCAAAACCCACCTGATGAATTGCTACACCCAAGCAGTCCAGAATTTTCTCCGGCATTTCTTTAAGATCTCTGGCCAGATCCGGGAGGGAGTGTGAAACCTGTTTGTTGGACAGAAGGTCTTTGTAGTCCACCAGAATGCTGCCTTTCCTCTCAATCTCATCCTGAGAGAATAAGGAACAAGAAAAATGTATATTTTGATGCTAAATGAAGAATCCTAAATATAGAAAAACTTTCTAAATACCTTATCATATAGATCGATCTGCGATGTGAAGTACTGCTCAAACACTTTTATTTTCTCAACATAAGGCGAACTTTCAACAAAACCTGCGAAAGTAGCAAATCACACAAAAAATTAAGTCACATATCCCAGGTTAATGATATATATTTTTAACTTGATGAAAATGGAGGGCGGCTTGGTGGCTCAGTGGTTAGCACTGTGGCCTCACAGCAAGAAGGTTGGTGGTTCGAGTCCCGGCTGGGTCAGTTGGCATTTCTTTGTGGAGTTTGCATGTTCCCCCCGTGTTGGCGTGGGTTTCCTCCGGGTGCTCAGGTTTCTCCCACAGTCCAAACACATGCACTATAGATGAATTGGATGAACTAAACTGGCCGTAGTGTATGAGTATGTGTGAATGCGAGATTGTATGGGTGTTTCCCAGTACTGGGTTGCAGCTGGAAGGGCATCCACTGCGTAAAACATATGCCGGAATAGCTGGTGGTTCGTTCCGCTGTGGCGACCCCTGATAAATAAGGGACTAAGTTGAAAGAAAACGAATGAATGAAAATGGAAAACCTTCAGAAAAGTAGAGTCGCCATCCTTTATATGGACAAGTGATGTCAAGGGTTGCTTGAGTCACACGTGCTTGGCTAACTTGTGGAGCATTTCCTGTGTGTGTAAAAACAACAATTATTTTTTATTTATTTCTTCAATTCAGTTTTATTTAAGTCAAAGATTCAAAGTCTTATTTTTGTGTCAACATAAAATTAAACTTACAAAAGTGATTTAATACAAATATAAAGCACATACTGTGGAACCTCTGAGTCTATTGAGGAAATAAAGTGTCAAAATCTGGGTGCAATTTTTAATGTAACATACAGAAATGAACGTAAAAAATGAATATTTTGACGTTTACTTATTAATATATATAAAAAAGAATAATTGTTCATATTTATTGCTTTATTCTGATTTGTTAACAAATGAATAAATTATTGTTTACAAACTATCGTTTACGCTGAATAACATTTTAGAATGTGTCCTCTTTATATAATTTTTTCTGTCAAGAAATAAAAGATTTTATAAAACAGGACACAATCTAATGCGTCAAAAATTGTTAACGCTGTATTCGATTTTTTTGTTTTGTTCTGATGTCTAAAAACCTGGTGGTGAGATTGTTGGCGTTTGGTGTTTATTAAATAAATTTGTAATCAATTATCAATTTTAATGTAACATACAGTAATGAACGTAAAACAAATAAAAAAAAAAAAACTCTCTAAAAACTCTGACATTTACTTATTAATATATATAAAAAAAAGAGTTATATATGTTTATATGTTATGAAATAAAACAGGACACAATCTAATGCATGAAAAAATGTTAACGCTGTATTACACTTTTTTGTTTTAATTCCTTAACTTTTTGTCTTTATAAATTAACATATTTTAATTTGTTTCTTAGATTATGTAATTGCTCTCTAATAAACTTGCCATTGTATATTATATATTATGTTCGTCAAGTTGCTTTGGGGTAATTCCAGCATTATGGATGTGACATTTGCAGTAACAACTCAAAACATAAATTCACAGAGAAAGTATATGTTAACGTTATACTGAAACATCTGTTTATATTTTCTAAACCAACTAACCACAGAGTTATGGGATCAGAAAAATATCAATCTGTAAAAAAAATTTATAATTTAAATAAACGCGTTATGGATGTGACAAAAAAGTCAGTGAGTTTACAGTCTACATCACACTTTGTAGAAATTATGTTAATTGAACTGCACAACCCAAAAGAAATAACGCTCATCAAAAGGATAAGAGTTGGCTCTCTATAGAACAAACATGATTTATTTAATGACATTTTTGCATTCATGAGGGAAAAGCTTGGTTATGGATGTGACGTCTCTCAATTATGGATGTGATAGATGTGAAATTGCCGCTTGTGTGACTTTGGTAAATTAAATATAATTGTTTGACAACACTGACAGAGACATTTTAAGTATTTTTACAGTACTCTAAAATACAAGCCTACACAAAAAACTAAAAAAGGGTTTCACTATTTTGGTAAAAACCAAATTTTTGGATGACATTTGCATGGAATTGCTTATTGGATAAAATTGTTTGCTGAATGTGCATGTCAGTAAATGCTACTAGACTACTAACCATCCACTAACCATAACTAAAGCTACTAACCATGTTGTGTATTGTTGTTTGAATAGTTTCCTCTTCCTCCTCCTCCTCCTCCTCCACTCCACTGACGGCCTCTCCAGCCTCTATACTGACCATTACTCCATCCTCTTCCTCCTCTCCACCCTCCTCCACCTCTCCATCCTCCAGATCCTGAGCTGTTTCCACCTCTCCATGATCCTCGGCTTGAGCCCTGACTGCTCATTTTTTTACCCTTCGGAGTAAGTTGGTTGTTGTTAGAAGGGATACAGCTGCGGATGTAAGTTAAAGAGAATTATTTATGTTAATTATTAAATTACACTTTAATTGCATTTTATTAACGTCTAGCCCTACCCCAACCCTCACAGCAATGTAAAACCAGTAATTATAACGAGAATTATTCATATTTTTCATTAAATTAGCCATTAAATCTATTTTATTAACGTCTACTTCAA
>CAIGQV010017386.1:29758301-29771726 GCA_903798115.1 Danio jaintianensis
TAACAGATTCCTATTTTTTTCTACATGATATATGATGTAGTAAATATGTATTTTAAAAATAAGTATTTCTTCAAATTTCTTTATTATAAATCTTTAGGAAATATTTTTATATCATATTTATATCAAAAAGTGTGGTTATGGTGACCATCCGACAAGCTAACTCAGCTAAAAATAGTGCTTAAAACGTCACTAAAATGGGCGAATAACTGCAAAAAGGCTACCTTTTTGAGAAAAAAGAACCACCCCTTTTACCAGGCTGGCTACGGGCCTGTATATGTATGAATATCCCTTCGTAAAATCCTCCATACATATGAATAAAACTAAAGTTTGACGTAGGTTTCATAAATGCTGCCGATTTAAGAGATTTATGTCTCTGCAGTATTAAAAAAATTGTGTTTTAATTTAATCTACAAACACAAATCGATAAAGTAATAAGTTGATGACAATAAATAGACACTTTGTTTTTTTCTCTCATTATAATTATAATATTATGAACGTATATTCATCAATGCATTTCTTTCCCAGCTCTGCGTATGATAATAAGTGGGCGTGGCTACGCCTTTCAGCCAAAGAGTGTCGCAGTTTCTCGCTCATGAACGCGCAGCATCAGCATCACCCGACAGCAGCAGCAGCAGGAGGAGGAGGAGGAGATTCACATCCTTCATGATTCTGCATTAAACCGCACTCTATATCAACAAACCCGGGGCCTTTACCGATCCAACACCACACACTCAATCATGGACAATTCCGGCAAAGAGAAGGAGGCCATGCAGCTGATGGCAGAGGCGGACAAAAAAGTCAAATCCTCGGGTTCGTTTCTCGGAGGGATGTTCGGGTGAGACAGCGATTTTGGTCACGATCTGACTTTCATAAGACGTCCAATGTCCTGTAGTCTTTTCAAATAGAGCATGCATATAGCCTATATCTCGTCAATACATTCTTATTATTCGTCCGTTTTTTTATTATATGCGATGTATGAAAATGAGCGTTTATACATCCGCGTTTCACTGCATATATAGTGTATAATATCCTATAGTATTTTCAAATAAAGCATGCATAACCTATATCTTGTAAATGCATTCTTATTATTCGTCCGTTTTTCATCATGTGCGATGCATAAAATGAAGTCGACAGCATTTGACAGTCCAATGTCAAATATTTCCATGATGCGACACGCAGTGCTATAATAGTGCTGTATTTGACAGGCTACGACGTGTTATAACACATTGGTTTTGAAATGGGTGTCGAATTGAAGATATGTTGATGTTTTATAGGGGGAATCATAAGGTGGAGGATGCATGTGAAATGTATGCCAGAGCTGCCAACATGTTCAAGATGGCCAAAAACTGGACTGGTATGCATTTCATATTTATATGCAAAGTGGTTGATTATTTCACATAATGCACAATATTGGCGGTTCATTCCTCTGTGGCGACCAGGGGGCGAATTACAGGGGAGTTTGGGCGGGATTGATAGCCCTAATTAACGCTCGATCCCCCCTGAAGGACATCAAAACAAGATATGTGGGGGGTCAGCCCTTTAGTAGTAAGAATTAGCCTTCTCTGATCTCTGATCTATATCTTAAATATTAATAATTTAAAAATGTATAATATAAATATACATAGGGCGGTGCGGTGGCGCAGTGGGTAGCGCTGTCACCTCACAGCAAGAAGGCCGCTGGTTCGAGTCCCGGCTGAGTCAGTTGACATTTCTGTGTGGAGTTTGCATGTTCTCCCCGTGTTGGCGTGGGTTTCCTCCGGGTGCTCCGGTTTCCCCCACAGTCCAAACACATGCGCTATAGGAGAATTGGGTAAGCTAAATTGGCCGTAGTGTATGAGTGTGTGTGTGTGTGAATGTGAGTGTGTATGGTTGTTTCCCAGTACTGGGTTGCGGCTGAAAGGGTATCTGCTGCGTAAAACATATGCCGGAGTAGTTGGCGGTTCATTCCGCTGTGGCGACCCCTGATAAATAAGGAACTAAGCCGAGGGAAAATGAATGAATGAACATTGTTAGTCTTAAGGTGAACAATTAATCTATGCAAATTAATCCCCTTTTGGTACACTTTAATCAAAATCTGACCATTTGTTTTGTGATGATGTCTTTGATGATGCCAGTTTGAATGATTTAGTGGTGAAATTTGCTTAGCCACGCCCCTCCAACTGTTACTTGGCTGCAAATGAAAGATGAAAGGAGGAGGAGCTAAAAAATAAAACCCCGCCCCTACTCAATATTCCATTTCAGCTGGAAATATGACATCATACTTGAATAGACATTTATAGCAACTTCCAGTTTATGTGAACTTTAAAGGGGTAGTTCACCCAAAAATGAAAATGCTGTCATCATATTACATCATATAACATAAGTTACATATGTACATTCTTTCATCAGTTGGACACAAAAGAAGATATTTTGAAGCTGAAAACCTGTAACCATTGACTTCCATAGTATTTGTTTTTCCTACTATGAAAGTCAATGGTTACAGGTTTTCAGCATTCTACAAAATATCTTCTTTTGTGTTCAATAGAATAAAGAAAGTCATAAACCACTTGAGGGAGAGAAAATAATGAGTACATTTCCAATTTTGAGTGAACTATCCCTTTATCCGTAGCTCAAACTGCTGTAGACTTGTCATAATTGATGTAGTTTATGTATTTTAAGCTTTTGTCCTTCTCTAGATGAGTTATTCTCATTATTGTCAGTAATTTAAAGACTGATTTGTTTGTTGCTGTAGCTGCGGGCAATGCTTTCTGCCAAGCTGCAAGACTTCACATGCAGATGCAGAATAAACTGGACTCGGCCACCAGCTTTGTTGATGCTGGAAATGCTTATAAGAAAGCAGATCCTCAAGGTGAGGGAGTTTTGTGCAATAATTAAAACTTTAATCATTATAGAAGCAAATAACAGCAATTTTCATGTTTCATTAATGTGTTATTGGTTGTATTGTTGTCGTTGATGCCAGTTGTAAGAGCAACAAATAATAACTTCTAGTTGTTTAATTGTAAAAGTGGCAGAAGATAGAATTTTTCTGATGAATCATCTGTTGAACTGCATCCCAATCATCACAAATACTGCAGAAGACCTACTGGAACCCGCATGGACCCAAGATTCTCACAGAAATCAGTCAAGTTTGGTGAAGGAAAAATCATGGTTTGGGGTTACATTCAGTATGGGGGCGTGCGAGAGATCTGCAGAGTGGATGGCAACATCAGCAGCCTGAGGTATCAAGACATTTGTGCTGCCCATTACATTACAAACCACTGGAGAGGGCAAATTCTTCAGCAGGATAGCACTCCTTCTCATACTTCAGCCTCCACATCAAAGCTCCTGAAAGCAAAGAAGGTCAAGGTGCTCCAGGATTGGCCAGCCCAATCACCAGACATGAACATTATTGAGCATGTCTGGGGTAAGATGAAGGAGGAGGCATTGAAGATGAAACCAAAGAATCTTGATGAACTCTGGGAGTCCTGCAAGAAAGCTTTCTTTGCCATTCCAGATGACTTTATTAATAGGTTATTTGAGTCATTGCAGAGATGTATGGATGCAGTCCTCCAAGCTCATGGGAGTCAGACACAATATTCATTCTTTTTACACAGCACCATGACTTTATATTCCATACTGGACATTATTTCTGTTAAGTGACAAGACTTTTGTCTAAGCAAAGTCAGACCTTACTGTCCTAATTAAATCATTAAAAATCAAGGCATGATCATATTTTATTTTGGTAAAATAAGCGTAATCTAGAGGCGTTTGCCTTTCATATAAGCCACTTCTGATACCAAATGATCAACTAGAAGTCAAGTTATTATTTGTTGTTCCTAAAACTTGGATAGGCGATAAGACTTCTGTCAGGTAGTGTATGTGCTGTTTTGTGAGACTTTCTCTTGACTCTCTGGAAAATATCTTGCTGATATTTTGTTTCGTTCTGTTTGAATGAATCACACAGAGGCCATCAACTGTTTAAACGCAGCCATCGATATTTATACAGACATGGTAAGACTTTGCATCTTTATTTAAAAAACACATATTATTGATGCATAAAATTAATGCTTTTTTGCCATCTGAACATGTAAATATTACATACACTGTATAAAAATGTCTTGCCGTTTTACATGTTTGAGTTGAATTCCTAGTCATCTCAACTTATTTCAATCAATCTGACAAAAAATATGAAGTTAAACTTTTCATAACTTGATTAACCGATTAAAATAAGTTAAAGCAACATGTAAAGATTTGCTGTCATGGCTTGTTGACATAATTGTTGTCTCTCATTGGTTTGTGTGGTTGACAGGGAAGGTTCACCATCGCTGCAAAGCATCACATGACTATTGCAGAGATCTATGAATCCGAGCTAGTGGATATTGAAAAGGTTTGCCTTTAAACATGTATTAGGTGATACTTTTCCACAAAATGCTTTTGAATATTATTGTAACCATCTTGAATGTTGTGATGTTGTTGTAGGCCATTGCTCATTTTGAACAAGCTGCAGACTACTATAAAGGTGAAGAGTCAAACAGGTTTGTGTTTATATTCTGCTCTATGGTATCATAAATGTGAGCCTGGAGCAAAAAAAAAGATGTTTGAATGGGTTTATTATTATCAGGAATAGCCAACAATACTAGGTATGACTCAAAATGATTGATTGTTCTTAAACATCATGTTCCTTGAAGACATTTTGCAAATTTGCTACAGTAAATATAGTAAAACGTGACCCCTTCAGACCTGAATTATGTTCCAAGTTTCTGAAAAATGTAAAAGTATGTTTTCACAGTTCTTGAGGCTCCTATAAATGAGACCAAATTAAAATAATAAAAATTCAACACCCTTTAAGTATATATGAAGAGTTTAGATGCAAAAACCTCTAAATGCCGTCTGAAATTTTCCTCTAAAACGAGCATTTTTATCAGGCTCTTGTGTGTATGTTCAGTAATATCACTTTTATGCAAAGAATAAGTCCTTTCCCTGGTCTTTAAAGTGAAATATTTCAACATAAAGAAGGCTGAGAAAATTGTTCATATTCAATGTCAATTTCAGACGGCACTTAGAGGTTTTTGCGTCTGAACTTTTCATATATTTTTTGTTAATTTCAATGGACATCAGGGGGTGGCGCAGTGGGTAGCGCAATCGCCTCACAGCAAGAAGGTCGCTGGTTCGAGCCTCGGCTGGGTCAGTTGGCGTTTCTGTGTGGAGTTTGCATGTTCTCTCCGTGTTGGCGTGGGTTTCCTCCGGGTGCTCCGGTTTCCCCCACTAGTCACATGCGCTATAGGTGAATTGGGTAAGCAAAATTGTCCATAGTGTATGAGTGTGAATGAGAGTGTATGGGTGTTTCCCAGTGATGGGTTGCAGCTGGAAGGGCATCCGCTGCATAAAACATGTGCTGGATAAGTTGGCGGTTCATTCCGCTGTGGCAAGCCCAGATTAATAAAGGGACTAAGCCGAAAAGAAAATTAATGAATGAATGGACATCAGGTCAGAACAGTTGTACTTCCCAAACATTACACCAACATGAAATATAAAAAAAACATACACGATTGTTGGTATAATCTTGAAATTTATTTTCAAAATTACAAACATTGGCATCACGGTGGCACAGTGGGTAGCACGATCGCCTCACAGCAAGAAGGTCGCTGGTTCGAGCCCCGGCTGGGTCAGTTGGCATTTCTGTGTGGAGTTTGCATGTTCTCCCTGTGTTTCTGTGGGTTTCCTCCAGCATGCGGTATAAGTGAATTGAATAAGCTAAATTGACCGTAATGTATGTGTGTGAATACAAGAGTGTATGGGTGTTTCCCAGTGTTGGGTTGCGGCTGGAAGGGCATCCGTTGTGTAAAACATATGCTGGGTAAGTTGGCGGTTCATTCTGCTGTGGCGACCCCTGATTAATAAAGGGACTAAGCCGAAAAGAAAATGAATGAATGAATCACAAACATTAAGACTGTAACATTTCTACTTTAATTTTGGGGTTTTTGTTGTATAGATTCCACCTTGTTTATAACAAACTTTATCTTCATCTTCCTCATCACTCCACATAATGTCCACATCTGAGATATTTCCATCTGCTATATGCTCAAGAACTTCAAGATCTGTATATTCTGCATATGAAATTGTTTCAGCAATGAATTGATGTAGTTTTTTTTATATATATAAAAGTTCAATAGGTTACATCCTAATGGACAGACATTCAGAAATTCAGATCTAAAGCTTGCAATGTTACAAAAGATTTTATTAGAAAGCGCAATCTCTCTCTTTTTTACATACAATCTATGAAATATTGGCAAACATATCAATAAATCTGAATAAAAACATTGTAAATGTGGCTTACGTCTGTGTCTGGAGTGAAGTGATGCCATGCTGCTTTTCAGTGTAGTGGATTTTTTTCAAATGACAACATGCCGAGTCTTACTGCCATTTGATTGGATGACAATCATCCACTCTCATAGACTGCAGGCTTTAAATTAGATGAAATGCTCAGGAACCACAAAAAACATGAGCTGACATGTGATGTCCATTGTAATGGACACAGGGTCCGAAGGGGTTAATTTTTGATTAGTAATATGTGTAACAGCCATAATTTGATTTAATATAATTTGTTAATAGTGCTCAAATTCATGTGCAGTTTACACATTTTGATATGTCTAGTTGTGTACATTCGCTATTTCACCACTACTCCTAATGGTTTGCTCCACCTTTATTGGATTGTTTTAAGTTATATTACGAGGTAGAAAAGTAAAAGAAAGAAAGACGGAGAAACACAGTTTTTTTAACAGAGTTTATTGTTATACTGCATGAGGATTCAGTAAAAATCTTTAATTGGAACAAAACCCAAGTCAAATTATTGCCTGACTGATTTTCTGAAACTTCTGATAGTACAATATGCATTCCTAAGAACTTAATTTGGTCAACTTTAAAGGCAATTTTCTCAATATTTATGACTTTTTTCAGACCCATCACAAATATTGTCCTACACTACATTTTTTCTTACTTAGGGGTTTTGTCTTGTTTCTAGTCCATTCATTCATTCATTTTCTTTTCGGCTTAGTCCTTTTATTAATCTGGGGTCGCCACAGCGGAATGAACCGCCAACTTATCCAGCATATGTTTTACGCAGCGGATGCCCTTCCAGCTGCAACCCATCACTGGGAAACATCCATACACACTCATCCATACATGGACAATTTAGCTTACCCAATTCACCTATACCGCATGTCTTTGGACTTGTGGGGGAAACCGGAGCGCCCAGAGGAAACCCTCGCCAACACGGGGAGAACATGCAAACTCCACACAGAAATGCCAACTGACCCAGCCGAGGCTTGAACCAGCGACCTTCTTGCCGTGAGGCGATTGTGCTACCCACTGTGCCACCTTGAGGCCCATTTCTAGTCCAAATATCTACAAATAAATTTTTAAATCAAAAATAATTTTCTAGACAACTAAAAAATATTGTTTTGTTTTCGGAAATAAGTCAAAATTAAATAAATTTTTTCCAGAAAACAGGCTAAATTATCTGCCAGAATAGAATAAGTAAAATAAGCTAAACTTGTTTTCGGTTTTAGGTAGTTCATTTTTCTTACATCATTGGCAGATTGTATTTAGCTTGTTTTCAGGAAAAACTCACTTACTTTTGACTTATTATTCCTGAAAACAAATTTTTGAGTAAATATAGGCAATCATTTTTGAGGCGTTTAAACAAAACAGTTTTATTAATAAATACCTACTTTATATATAAGTTAAAATATATAAAGTAATAAATACATCTTTAGGAATAGAAAAGTAATACATATAAATACATTTGAAAATAAATTACAAACTACAAAATGTTAACGCTATTTTTTAATTGCTTCTCTTGATTTTTTCTATTTGTTAACATTTCATTTAATATGTTACCCCAACATATCAATTTGGGTGTACTAATTATAATATATACATTTGAAGTCAGAATTATTAGCCCTCCTGAATTATTCGCCCTCCTGTATATTTTTTTCCCCAATTTCTGTTTAGCGGTGAGAAGATTCTTTCAACACATTTCTTAACATAATAGTTTTAATAACTCATTTCTAATAACTGATTTCTTTTATCTTTGCCATGATGACAGCACATAATATGTGACTAGATATTTTTCAAGACACTAGTATTCAGCTTAAAGTGACATTTAAAGGCTTAACTAGGTTAATTAGGCACGTTAGGGTAATTAGGCAAGTCATTGTATAACAGTTGTTTGTTCTGTAGACAGTCGAAAAAAAATTGTATAAGGGGACTAATAATATTGACCTTAAAATGGTTTAAAAAAAATAAAAAACTGCTTTTATTTTAGCTGAAATAAAACAAATAAGACTTTCTCCAGAAGAAAAAATATTATAGGAAATACTGTGAAAATTTCCTGAATCTGTTAAACATCATTTGAGAAATATTTGAAAAAGAAAAGAAAGAAAAATCACAGGAGAACAAATATCTCTGACTCAAAATATATATATATATATATATATATATATATATATATGATTATCTTCCATTTTCTTTGGTTGTGAGCCATATGCTCATTATAAATTGTATGCTCATTTGTGTTGCTTTATGTCTTCTCATTAAGCTCTGCTAATAAGTGTCTGCTGAAGGTGGGCTCGTACAGCGCTCAACTGGAGCAATACCCCAAAGCCATCGAGATCTTTGAGCAGGTCAGAGACACACAACTCTTCTCTTAATATTAGCTATTTATTTTTATAAGCAAATGCAACTATAAAAAAAGACTATTATTATTAATGAATGACGTTTTTGTGTCTTTGAGATATTGTTAGGTCTAATTAATAGGATAAATTGTCATTTTAGTTTTGTCTTTTTTATATAAAGTCTGTTCTATAAATATATAGTTCTATAAATATTTTTTTAATTATTAATTTGTTCTTTTTAGTTGTATTTATGTTATTATTTTGTTATATTTAGTTTCTGTTATTTTAGTAAATCCAGATAGCTGGACTTTTACCATACATTTTTACTATACACATTCCAGTCCCGTAACCAGCCTATTGAAAGGGGTGGTTCTTTTTTCTGAAAAAGTGGACCTTTTTTGCAGTTATTCGCCTTGTTTTCTATTCAATTATGCATTTTAGTGACATTTTAAGAGCTACTCTTTGCTGAATCAGCTTGTCGGATGGTGATCATAACCACACTTTTGTGATGCACCAAAAACATTTCCTACAATTTTGTCAAAGTGCTCACCATACTATTTTACTACGAAGTATTTATTTACAAACTTGCATTTAAACTGTAAGTTAATCCAGTTTTATAAATAATGTTATGAGATTACCATTTAAATAACGAATAAACAAGTATGAAAAAATACTTCTTTTTAAATACAAATGTATTATCATCCATCATTAAAAACAAAATATGAATCTGGTAAAACTTGTTTTAAAATAAACTGTAGTCTATGGGCAAATAAAAACTGGCCAGCTCATTCAACTTTCCTCCATCAGAATTTGGCCACCTAATTAAAATTATAATTGAAGATTAAATTGGTCTTAAAGCCTTCTTCTATCTATAATTTTGTCTATCTGTTTACTTCAGTCTGCTTTTAGTCTACAATTAGACCGGTACTTTGCTGAATTTAGAACTATTTTAATTTTATGTAATTTGCCTCATTAAGGTTGAATGTTTTCCCAGTACTGGGTTGCAGCTGGAAGAGCATCCGCTGTGTAAAACAAATGCCGGAATAGCTGACGGTTCATTCCGCTGTGGTGACTGCCTAATTACCCTAACTTGCCTAATTAACCTAATTAACTTGTTAAGCCTTTAATGTCACTTTAAGCTCTGCAAATGAACACAAATAAATGAAATGAAAGTGACAGTGAAATCCTCTGCTCTCCTTTTCTTCAGGTTGCGTCCAACACAATGGATAATCCTCTGCTGAAATACAACGCTAAAGAGTATTTCTGGAAAGCAGCCCTGTGCCACTTCATCGTGGATGAATTAAACGCAAAGGTCAGGGATTTTAACTTGTGGTTTCAGACTATTTCATTCTTTAATTCAATTTAAACTATCTAAGTGTATAGTAACTGTCTCTTATGGTATAATAAACAGGAAATGATGTAGAAGATATTAACTCTTCTTATTTCTACATGTATATAGTAGTGCTTGTTATAAACGATGTATCTGTGCACTTCATTAGTTTGTAAAAATGTGTTTGCCCTCATAATCTTTAATCAAATATCATAACCTTCCCTCCGGCCTCGACTTTCTTCACGTCCTGAGCTATCAGTCTTTTAGGGCGGGGTTATCAGTCAGTTAGGGTGGGGCTATCAGTTCTTTAGGGCGGAACTATCAGTCCTTTAGGGTGGGACTACCAGTTCTTTAAGGCGGGGCTATCAGTCATTTAGGGCGGGATTATCCAAAATTTAGGGCGGGACTATCAGTAATTTAGGGCGGGGCTATCAGTCAATTAGCATGGGGCTATCAGTCCTTTAGAGCAGGGCTATCAGTCATCTAGGGATGGGTTATCAGTGTAATTTAAGCATTTAGGATGGGTTATCAGTGTAATTTAGGATGGGGCTATCAGTCATTTAGGGTGGGGCTATCAGTAATTTAGGGCAGGGCTATCAGTCATCTAGGCATGGGTTATCAGTGTAATTTAAGCATTTAGGATGGGTTATCAGTGTAATTTAGGATGGGGCTATCAGTCATTTAGGGTGGGGCTATCAGTAATTTAGGGCAGGGCTATCAGTCATCTAGGCATGGGTTATCAGTGTAATTTAGGACGGGGCTATCAGTCATTTAAGGCGGGGCTATCAGTAATTTAGGGCAGGGCTATCAGTCATCTAGGGAGGGGCTATCAGTGTAATTTATGACGGGCTATCAGTCATCTAGGGAGGGGCTATCAGTGTAATTTAGGACAGGGCTATCAGTCATTTACTGGCGGGGCTGTCAGTTCTTTAGGGTGGGGCTATCAGAAATTTAGGCCGGGGCTATCAGTAATTTAGGGCGGGCTATCAGTCCTTTAGGGTGGGGCTATCAGTCATTTAGGGCGGGGCTATCAGTCAATTAGGTTGGGGCTATCAGTCCTTTAGGGCGGTTCTATCAGTAATTTTAGGGGGCGGGGCTATTAGTCATCTAGGGAGGGGCTATCAGCGTAATTTAGGACGGAGCTATCAGTCAATTAGGTTGGACCTATCAGTGTAATTTAGGGTGGGGCTATCAGTCATTAATTTTTGTTTCATGGCGACTTTAAACTGCCTGATTTTGCAGTTGTCTTGTTTTGCACTGACACCGAGTGGCTTTAATGCAGAAAACATTTTAATTTACCAAGATCAACGTAGAAAGGACTAATTCAGCAGTTTCTCCTGACATAACACAGCTCATCTGACGTACATTTTCTGTGTCGGTTTTTCTTCTTTCAGCTTGCAATTGAGAAGTATGAAGGGATGTTTCCAGCTTTCTCTGATTCAAGAGAATGCAAGCTGTTGAAAGTAAGTACACCTGTGTGTTTTATTTTTTGAAGGAAAGTAGCATCAACTATGTGAGAAACCAATAGGATTTTATCATTCATTTTGGATTACTGCAGAAAATTACTATTCTTAAACATTCATAATAATCATTTCCACTAATGTTTGCTTAAACTTAATTTACAGAAATAAAAGTTAAACATTAACTACAGATAAATTATGCCACAGTCTTTTGACTTTTTTGTCTGTAGACGTTTTTAGTCTTTATTTAAAACATTTTCCAGAAATCCAGAGTCAGAAATTCAGAATAGTTTGCAAGACTGTGATTATAAACATGACTAGTAAGCAGATGAGTTTACCTGTTCAAGCATTTACCTGTTCAGCATTTAAAGTCGTCGCTTTTAGACATTTGTTAACAGTGAAAACAAGTAAAAGCTTCAAAATGTCACCAGTTAAAGTAGGAATGTATCTTAGGCTTTTGTTGCAAGCTTTTCCTCCAGGCCTATAAATCAAAAACCTTTTCAAAAATGCATTGATTTGAAGATGATGGAGCTGGATGGGCAGCTTGATTCCAAATTTTGACTTACAAAAATGTATAATCCCTGCAGCACTTCAGTACATAGTATAAGCAGTTAGTCAGTATGCAAAATTTGAGTGTTTTTTGTCTTTCTGTACAGAAACTATTGGAGGCTCATGAGGAACAGAACAGCGAGGCGTTCACTGAAGCTGTAAGTTTATAATCTTGTTGTTCCCCTTGATCACCATAATGTATACTCTTAAAAACTATTAACATCCTAAAGAACATTTAACATCCATGGAGTGTCCACTAGAGGTTATTTAAAAGTGGAAAAAGTAATGTTATTTATGCTTTTTAAGGACTGTTCAGTGAAAGTCTCTTTAAGGAATCAAAATAGTTTTTTTTTTTTTTTTTCTAGTGCATTACTATGAAAGGTTCTCACAAGAATTACATCTCAATACCTCTACATAAATGTTTTTTTTCAGTACTTTTATTTCAGCTTAAGAGCTTGAATAGCTTTAGGGTAATTTTTTAAATAATGTTGCTGTTTTTTTTTTTGTCTTGCAAAAATACTTACGGATTTGCTAGAAAACCACAAATCCAAATCCACATATTGTAGCCAAGATACTTTCAAAGGCTTTCAAAAATAAACCTAACTTATACTATGGGGCTGTTGAATGCTTGATTGTGATTGCCTGATGAGCATTTTAAAGTGTGCAGTTATTTTCATATAAACGCACATCTAAAGTAGTTCCGGCAGGTTTTGAGTGCATTACAGCTCCATATCACTACACTGAACAATTTCAGTTATCTCACAGCTACAAGAGTCAAAAATCACATCAATTATGCAATTAATCAACTCTTTTTGGTGCTCTGATGATTAATTGGGGCACATACAGACATTTATGGCTAAATATACTGTATTTAAAATTATAGTTATAGTAAACCACAATTTCTTGCAATATTTTTAAATATTATAAGAGCAACAAATAATAACTTGACTTCTAGTTGATCCTTTGGAAAAGTGGCAGAAGGTAGATTTTTCTGATGAATCATCTGTTGAACTGCATCCCAATCATCACAAATACTGCAGAAGACCTACTGGAACCCGCATGGACCCAAGATTCTCACAGAAAGTTTGGTGAAGGAAAAATCATGGTTTGGGGTTACATTCAGTATGGAGGCGTGCGAGAGATCTGAAGAGTGGATGGCAACATCAACAGCCTGAGGTATCAAGACATTTGTGCTGCCCATTACATTACAAACCACAGGAGAGGGCAAATTCTTCAGCAGGATAGCGCTCCTTCTCATACTTCAGCCTCCACATCAAAGTTCCTGAAAGCGAAGAAGGTCAAGGTGCTCCAGGATTGGCCAGCCCAGTCACCAGACATGAACATTATTGAGCATGTCTGGGGTAAGATGAAGGAGGAGGCATTGAAGATGAATCCAAAGAATCTTGATGAACTCTGGGAGTCCTGCAAGAAC
>CAIGQV010017386.1:29787511-29803066 GCA_903798115.1 Danio jaintianensis
AAATAAATAAATAAATAAATAAAAACAAAATTAATGAATTCAAACGAAACAAAAACACAAAACAAAATTAATTAGAACAAAACAAAATGAACTAGAACAAAATATAAACAAATAAAAGAAAACAAAATTAATAAAAAGCAAAAAAAACACAAATCAAATCAAAACAAAACAATTTATAAAAAGTTATTCAATTAATTACAACAAAACAAAATGAATTAAAACAAAAAACAAGCAAAAAACAAACAAAAAGTAATTAAAACAAAACAAAATTAATGAATAAAAAAACTAAACATAAATCAAAACAAAACAAAATTAATTAAAACAACAACAAAAAAACTAAACAAAATTAATTAAATACATTTTAAAACAATTAATTAAAACAAAACAAAATGAATTACAACAAAACAAAATTACAAAAAAACAATAGATAAATAAAAAACAAAACAAAATTAATTAAAACAAAACAAAATTACAAAAAAACAATAAATAAATAAAAAACAAAACAAAATTAATTAAAACAAAAGTGAACAAAAACAAAAAATAAATTAATAAAAAACAAAACAAATTAAATTAAGATTTTTTTTATAAATCTTTAAATTAATTAAAAAATCCAATTTCGAAAAACCTAAAATTAATTAAAACAAAACAAACAAAAAACAAAATAAAAAACTTTTTTATGTAATATTTTAACATTAATCTTAATCTTGCAGTTTTGTGTTTTGTGTTTGTCTTGCAGTGATCTGTTTTTGCAAATAAGTTATTAATATATCATCAAAATATAACAATATATCAAAACAAATGAACAAAATATAACTTATTCTAATTATTAATGTCAAGGGCGGCACGGTGGCTCAGTGGTTAGCACTGTTGCCTCACAGCAAGAAGGTCGCTGGTTCAAGTCCCGGTTGGGTCAGTTGGCATTTCTGTGTGGAGTTTGCATGTTCTCCCCGTGTTGGCGTGGGTTTCCTCCGGTTGCTCCGGTTTCCCCCACAGTCCAAACACATGCGCTATAGGTGAATTAGATCAACTAAACTGGCCATAGTGTATAATTGTGTGTGTGAATGTGAGAGTGTATGGGTGTTTCCCAGTACTGAGTTGCGGCTGGATGGGCATCCACTGTGTTAAACATATGCTGGATAAGTTGGCGGTTCATACCACTGTGACGAATAAAGGGAGTAAGCCGAAGGAAAATGAAGGAATGAATGTTAATGTCAAAAAGTACATTGTGCTGCATTGGGTTGATTTTTTTTAATTGATCTGTTTATTGAACAGATCATTATTTGCCATTTGCTGAAACAGAATATGTATATAAATCTAGTTTTACCACAATTTAGAAAATTTATGTTCATTTAAGTTATTAAATGTAAAAAATATTTTTTTTATTATTTGGTTTTTTTATTGATTTATTTTTTGCTTTTTTTCCCCATTTAAAATGTATATTCATTCATTCATTTTCCTTCGGCTTAGTCTCTATTTCAGAGGTCACCACAGCAAAATGAACCACCAACTATTCCAGCATGTTTTACACAGCGGATGCCCTTCCAGCTGCAACCCAGTACTGGGAAACACCCATACACACTCATTCTCTCACACACACACACACACACGCACACACTCATACACTACGGCCAATTTAGTTTATTCAATTCACCTATAGCGCATGTGTTTGGACTGTGGGGGAAACCGGAGCACCCGGAGGAAACCCACTGCAACACGGGGAGAACATGCAAACTCCACACAGAAATGCCAGCTGACCCAGCCGGGACTTGAACCAGCGACCTTCTTGCTGTGAGGCGACAGTGCTAACTACTGAGCCGCCGCTAAAATGTATATTTAATTCAATAAAAGATACGTTTTCTTCACTTCTATAGCATGTGTTTGAAGGGGAAATTGGTGGATCTTTAAAAACTGAATGATCTCTTTAATAACTGTGTGTCATTTTAAGACGTTGCACATTGGTTTTTATGCATGCTTGAATGGCATTAAATCCTGCTTATTTTTCCTCCCAGCGCAGGAAATTCTTGTGATTCAGATGTTTGATGAATTTGTTAAAAGTGATGCTCTGAGCCGCGGCCACAATCATGATCATTTCCGACCGCAGAAAAAACACAGTGTGTCCAATGTGATGAGAAGAGCAGAGCCGGAGCTGCTCCATCTACAGGATACACAGTTGAACTCAGCATTATTCGCCCTCCTGAATGATTAGCCCCCCTGTATATGTTTTCCTGCAATTTCTGTTTAACGGAGAGAAGATTTTTTCAACACATTACTAAACATAATAGTTTTAATAGCGTCACGGTGGCGCAGTGGGTAGCACGTTCGCCTCACAGAAAGAAGGTTGCTGGTTCGAGCCTCGGCTGGGTCAGTTGGTGTTTCTGTGTGGAGTTTGCATGTTCGCGTGGGTTTCCTCCGGGTGCTCCGGTTTCCCCCACAAGTCCAAAAACGTGGTATAGGTGAATTGGGTAAGCTAAATTGTCCGTAGTGAATGTTTATGGATGTTTCCCAATGATGGGTTGCAGCTGGAAGGGCATCCGCTGTGTAAAACATATGCTGGATAAGTTGGTGGTTCATTCTGCTGTGGCGACCCCAGATTAATAAAGGGACTAAGCCGAAAAGAAAATGAATGAATGAATAGTTTTAATAACTCATTTCTAATCACTGATTTCTTTTATCTTTGTCATGATGACAGCAGGCGACGCGGTGGCACAGTGGGTAGCACGTTCGCCTCACAGCAAGAAGGTCGCTGGTTCGAGCCTCGGCTGGGTCAGTTGGCATTTCTGTGTGGAGTTTGCATGTTCTCCCCGTGTTCGCGTGGGTTTCCTCCGGGTGCTCCGTTTTCCCCAAGTCCAAAGACATGCGGTATAGGTGAATTGGGTAAGCTAAAATTGTCCATAGTGTATGAGTGTGTATGAATGTTTCCCAGTGATGGGTTGCAGCTGGAAGGGCATCCGCTGCATAAAACATATGCTGGATAAGTTGGCGGTTCATCCCGCTGTGGCGACCCCAGATTAATAAAGGGACTAAGCCGAAAAGAAAATGAATGAATGAATGAATGATGACAGCACATAATATTTACTCTTTATTTTTCAAGACACTTCTATACAGCTTTAAGTGACATTTAAAGGCTTAACTAGGTTAATTAGGCGAGTCATTGTATAACAGTGGTTTGTTCTGTAGACAGTCGAAAACAAATATTGCTTAAGGGGGCTAATAATATTGACCTGGTTTAAAAAAATTTTTAAACTGCTTTTATTTTAGCTGAAATAAAACAAATAAGACTTTCTCCAGAAGAAAAAATATTATAGAAAATACTGTGAAAAATTCCTGAATCTGTTCAACATCATTTGGGAAATATTTGAAAAAGCAACAAAAATGTACAGGAGGGCGAATCATTTTGACCTCAATACTGTGGCATTAATAGTCATATGTTTATTTTCCTCTTGCAACTTTTTTAATTTAAGCTTGTGTTTTTTATGACTACATATATAGTTTTATTAATTCTTAATTCAGTTAATTATTTATGCAATCAAGAATTAATAAAAATACGAATGAAGTTATAATTAATTATGTAATTAATTAATAAGTAAATTGTTTAAGGTAGTTATTTGTTTTTTAAATTTGTATTCATTTGTTAACTTTTTGTCAGTATATTGTGTCCCTATATTTTCATTCATTCATTCATTCATTCATTCATTCATTCATTCATTCATTCATTCATTCATTCATTTTCTTTTCGGCTTAGTCCCTTTATTAATCTGGGGTCGCCACAGTGGAATGAACCGCCAACTTATCCAGCATATGTTTTACGCAGCGGATGCTCTTCCAGCTGCAACCCATCACTGGGAAACATCCACACACACTCATTCACACACATACACTACGGACAATTTAGCTGAAGTTGCATCTCGTTCACAATAGAGCACGCTGATTGATTCGAACCAAGTCTTTCTCATGAATTAATGACGTCGCTTTGTACCGGCCGGTACAGACATCCAGTCTCCACACTGGAATTTACACAATAATCTCATCAGCGTGACGCAGCTTCAAAATTTCTTTAATCGGAAAAACGAATTTGCTCTAAACAATGCAAAAACAACCAATTTTCGCTTTTTAGTCAAACATATGTGTCCTAATAGTGTTTTTAGCAACGTGGTACACATATATGACTGTCAACATCTCAAAAAATGTGTTTTAGTGTTTCGTGACCCTTTAAATTGCACTTTAATCTTTATCTTGCAAAATATCTAGTAAAATATTATGTTCTGTCATCATGGCAAAGACCAAAGAAATTAGTTATTAAAACTATCATGTTTAAAAATGTCTTGTAAAAACTTCTCTATGCTAAACAGCACTTATTTTTCAATATGCATTTGGTAGATTTTTTTTCATCCAGAGGGATTTACATTGGATTGAAGGTGTACATTTGATCAGTTCCTTCACTGAAACTGAACCCATAACACCACAAAAAGGTGTGTTTAAACATACTCATGCGGTGAATGACACAAAACATTTGCTGTAATGAACAAATGTATGTTTGCAGTTTGCATTATTCAACAAACTCACATACTGTCTGTGCTGAAGATTCAGACTGACAGAGTTGCATTTGCAGCTTTTATTGACGACAATAAGACATTTATCTCCAGGTTGAAGGACAATGGCGTTCGTCAGCGTCTGACATCTGTTCGGCAGCTCTTTTCAGCCGTTCGGGCCTCTGCTGACAGTTCCAGAGGAAGGCGAAGGGAAGCTTTTTGTCAAAAACTATGACTGATGGGACTGTGCACATTGTTAACGGAGGTCACCTGAAACAGCCAGAGGAAACGCTCGCAGATCCACCGATAACTGCTGCTTTTCACCGCTTCCTTTTAATCATTGCATTATTGATAAATCCTGTCAGACGAGCTTTCCACACAATGGTCTCCAGATGGTTTAAAAGTGCTCCTATTATGCTGTTTTATAGGTTTCTAGTGTTGTTTTGTTGGTCTCCTACAATAGGTCATAAATACTATAGTTTTCCTCATAATATCCAGCTCTTTTCTCTCACTTTTGTTGGGTTGAGGATCCGCTCTCTCTGAACCCCTTTTCGAGAGCATGCTCTGCTCTGATTGGTCAGATGGCAAAGTCGGCCGAGATGTGATTGGCCAAAATCAAACGCTCATTATCATATGTGATCCTGAACCACAAATATGCCTGACAAGACTTTAGACATATACACTTAATGACAATATCGTGCGTAAATCACGGTCGAAATGTATGCTGGTGTTCAGAAATCATTTTTTGCTCACATGAAATCTCTTTCTCCAAAAGTGTTTCTCGACTCATTTTCATCACGGCAAAACTCTTTATGTTTCCATCTAAGTGGCTCAGTGGTTAGCACTGTCGCCTCACAGCAAGAAGGTCGCTGGTTTGAGTCCCGGCTGGGTCAGTTGGCATTTCTGTGTGGAGTTTGCATGTTCTCCCCTGTGTTGCAGTGGGTTTCCTCCACAGTCCAAACACATGCGCTATAGGTGAATTGAATAAACTAAATTGGCCGTAGTGTATGTGTGTGTGTGAATGCAAGAGTGTATAAGTGTTTCCCAGTACTGAAAACAGAGTCTAAGCCGAAGAAAAATGAATGTGAATTAGACTTATGTGCAAAACTGCGTTCAAAAAATTACTTTTGCTGCTTGCTCAAAATATTTATTTAAAATAAGTTGAAAAAATAAATTTTTTCGTGACAACGTAATTGTTTTATGTTCAATCCACTTAAATTTGTAAAAATGATTAAGTAACTTAATCGATTTGTGTTGGGATAACATGAAGGAATTGTGTGGAACCCAGCATTTCTTTTTAGCTTGTAACAAGTAAATTCTACTATCTTATATCAAGTACAATTATCCCAGGCTCATTATTGATACGTACACCTGTATACATTTCTGGAGAGCATGAAGTATGTCCCAGGAGGTAAGTTTTTTTTGCCGCTGTGTACGCTTTTTCTGATCTTAAAATTCTCTTGCGAATGCCATTCGTGCCTGCTGTTCTCACGTAAATCCACCAAAGCCGCTGTCGACTGACTGACCAACCGACCGATTCCCCCACCCACCCCCTTCCCTATATATACCCAACAATAGTGTTTTCAAAAGCAATCCGGAAAAACAAAAGCACCTTACCACATTCTCACCCTGTTATTTACTTGTTTGTTTTATTTTTTGCCTTTTGTTGTTATTTTACCTGCTTTCTGGAACTGTTCTTCGCTGGACTCGAACCCCATTGTCATGGTCAACTCCTCTCTGTGTCTCAAGTTTGCCACAAACACAGTGAGCCACTGGGAAAACTGGTAACAGTGGAAAAGCCGTCCATACGGAGGTAAGTGGTCAGCTGGTAAGTGCAAAAAGAAACAGAAGCCATCGGCGGCGTCATACTGCATTTGTTTTAAAGATGAAATGCAGCCATATGTACCTCTGGCTACATAATTCACGCTCTCCAGAAATGTATATGGGGTACGTTTTCACAATGAGCCTGTGTTGCAACATCATGTAAACATCATGTTGCAACATCATGACTTAATGTTTAACCTAACACTCCTAAATAAATTAAGTAAAAGTTAACTGATTTTCTTTAATCAAGTAATGTCAAGTTCATTTTTTTAGCAGAAGGAACATTGTTTTTACCAAATTGATTGACTAAATAATTTATTTAAGTTTAAATTTACTTCATTTATTCATTCATTTTCCTTATGCTTAGTCTCTATTTCAGAGGTCGCCACAGCGGAATGAACCGCCAACTTATCCAGCATATTTATCCAGCATATGTTTTACACAGCGGATGCCCTTCCAGCCGCAACCCAGTATTGGGAAACACCCATACACACTCATACACTACGGCCAATTTAGTTTCTTCAATTCACCTATAGCGCATGTGTTTGGACTGTGGATGAAACCGGAGCACACGGAGGAAACTCACGCCAACACGGGGAGAACATGCAAACTCCACACAGAAATGCCAACTGACCCAGTCGGTACTTGAACCAGTGACCTTTTTAATTCTGAGGTGACAGTGCTAACCACTGAGCCACGTGCTGCACAATTTTAAAATTATGACAGTATATTTATTAGATTTGAACACACCAAAACTTTTTGTGTGTAAATAAGTAGTTTGAACAAGCAGCAAAAGTCTTTTTTGGAGTGTACAGTGTGGAATATGGCATCAAATATTTGCGACTAAAGGATTGTGTCTCTTTCTGTGTGTGTAAGTGATGTGTGGACGATGATAAATGCTGTAATCTTCTTCATCCACATCTCAGCGAGGCCAGACAGCAGATGATTGTTTGTGGCATTGATGTAACGTCTAGAAGAGCTTGGGTCTGTAATTATGAGAAGTGCTCTGTGCTCACCTAAAGAAAATATATCTGCACAAAACTCTACACTGTACTGTACTGTCAAACATCTACACTCTCCGGCCACTTTATTAGGTACACCTGTCCAACTGCTTGTTAACGCAAATGCTTTGTTGATGCCAGAGGTCAGAGGAGAATGGCCAGACTGGTTCCAGCTGATAGAAAGGCAACATTAACTCAAATAAGCACTCGTTACAACCGAGGTCTGCAGAAGAGCATCTCTGAATGCACAACACGTCCAACCTTGAGGCGGATGGGCTACAGCAGCAGAAGACCACACCGGGTGTCACTCCTGTCAGCTAAGAACAGGAAACTGAGGCTACAATTAGCACAGGCTCACCAAAATTGGACAAAAGAAGATTGGAAAAACGTTGCCTGGTCTGATGACTCTCGATTTCTGCTGCGACATTCGGATGGTAGGGTCAGAATTTGGCATCAACAACATGAAAGCATGGATCCATCCTGCCTTATATCAACGGTTCAGGTGGTGGTGTAATGTTGTGGGGGATATTTTCTTGGCACACTTTGTGCTAAATTAGTAGCAATTGAGCATCGTGTCAACGCCACAGCCTACCTGATTATTGTTGACCATGTCCATCTCTTTATGACCACAGTGTGCCCATCTTCTGATGGCTACTTCCAGCAGGATAACGCGCCATGTCATAAAGCGCAAATCATCTCAGACTGGTTTCTTGAACATGACAATGAGTTCACTGTACTCAAATGGCCTCCACAGTCACCAGATCTCAATCCAATAGAGCACCTTTGGGATGTGGTGGAATGGGAGATTCGCATCATGGATGTGCAGCCGACAAATCTGCAGCAACTGCGTGACGCTATCATGTCAATTTGGACCAAAATCTCTGACTAATATTTCCAGTACCTTGTTGAATCTATGCCACAAAGGATTAAAGCAGTTCTGAAGGCAAAAGGAGGTACAACCCGGTTCTAGTAAGGTGTACCTAATAAAGTGGCCGGTGAGTGTATATGTATACTTGTCAAACATCTCACGTCTGAATCTAGCAACTCAAGGTTATGCACTATTCACTGCAAAACACTGATAACTGAATTTACCCAATTCACCTATAGCGCATGTGTTTGGACTGTGAGGGAAACCGGAGCACCCGGAGGAAACCCACACCAACACAGGGAGAACATGCAAACTCCACACAGAAATGCCAACTGACCCAGCCAGGACTCGAACCAGCGACCTTCTTGCTGTGAGGTCACCGTGCCACCCCTTTTTACCTCATCAAATACTGCAGTACTCAGATAACAGGTTTCATGACCAGCACTTATTGATGCTGTAACTGGAGTGATCTTATGTCTTGTCTTTACTTTCATTGCAGGTCTGCTTCTGGTCTGGTGGTTTAGCATGCTAATATCTGAGTGAGGACACTGGGTTTGCTCAGAATGATGCTGTTTCTGCAAGTATGTTGTATTCCTGAAATCATATTTTATCATAATCATATATCCTGTACAGGGACGTGCAGAGGCATTTTGAGGAGCAGGGGCTCAAGTGGAAAATAAGGGCACTTTTCTTATTTATTTTATTCAATTCATTCATTCATTCATTCATTTTCTTTTCGGCTTAGTCCCTTTATTAATCTGGGGTTGCCACAGTGGAATGAACCGCCAACTATTCCTGCATATGTTTTACGCAGCGGATGCCCTTCCAGCCACAACCCAGCACTGGGAAACACCCATAAACCCTCACATTCACACTCATACACTACTGACAATCTAGTTTATTCAATTCACCTATACTGCATATGTTTGACTTGTGAGGGAAACCGGAGCACCCGGAGGAAACCCACGCCAACACGGGGAGAACATGCAAACTCCACACAGAAATGACCTTTGCTGTTTGTTCAAACTACTTATTTAAAATGAGCTGACGCAACACAATTCTTGAGTTTTTTGGGACAAATTTTGTTTATTTCAACTAGTTACCAAGACAAATAATTATTAAATAATAAAAACATATATATTATAGATTCTTAGAAACACACACACACAAAAAAAAAAGAGTAATAAAAAAGCTTTAATAATTAATGGCAGAAAAATCTAGACGCTTCAGACAAGTGTGTATTGTCTTATTGTACGTTTTTATTTGTTTTTAGTTGCAATAACAACAAAGCAATTACAATGTTGCCTATATGAAACAGACAAATAATATAGTACAAACCATACAGAGATTACTTTTATTTACACCAAAGCAAATATGAATTAGGCTACATTTAAAATAGTACAACAAGTAGGTTATAGAAAGAAAGGAGAGGAAGAATTTTTTTTAAAATAAAATCTGCTTTCTCATTGCTAGACGTTGAAATTGTATTTAAGTACACTTCCGATTTTTCTTTAAAAATCATGTATTATCTATTATGAGCTGTAATAACCAACATAGGCACATTCTGAAAACGTAGCCTTGTATACATTTCTGGAGATCATGAATTATGTAGCCAGAAGTACGTATGGCTGCATTTCATCTTTACAACGAACACTACGGGGCAGTATGACGTGCTACCAGCTGACCGCTTACCTCCATGTGTACGGCTTTCCCGCTGTTACCAGTTTGTCCAGTGGCTCGTTGCATACGTCAGCAGACTTGTGATGTGGAGCGGAGTTGACCGCAACGATGGGGTTCGAGTGCAGCGAAGAACAGTTCCAGAAAGCAGGGAAGACAAAAGCCAAAAAATAAAATAAACAAGTAAATAACAGGATGAGAATGTGGTAAGATCTGAAAATGTGGTAAAACTCAGGTTGCCGCAAGGGCTTTTATTTTTCTGGATTGCTTTTGAAAACACTGTTGGCTGGGTTTAGGGAAGTGGGTGTGCGGGTCAATTGGTGCTTTTGAAAACATTATTACTTGGGTTTACGGAAGGAGGAGGGTGGGTCAGTCAGTCAGTCAGTCGACAACGGCCTCTGGTAGATTTACGCAAGAACAGCAGGCACGAATGGCACTCGCGAGAGAAATTTGAGATCTCAAAAAGTGTACACGGCGGCCTCTGGTGGATTTGCAAAAAACAAAAACTGCAAAAAAAACCTCCTGGGACGTATTTGGCGCTCTCCAGAGATGTATACAGGGGTACATTTTCAGAAAGAGCCTGGGTTGGTAATAACTGTATATAAAACAATGTATATGAAACAGACAAAACAGAGTATCCTACAAACCATACAGAGATTTTTTAAGGGAAATATGAATTACATGTAAAATAGTATAACAAGCAGGTTATAGAAAGAAAGAGGAAGAAAAAAACGAAAATAAAATCTAAATTATTGCAGAAAATTAAACAAAGCACAAATTTTAGAGGTTTTAACTGCTTTCGTATTACTAGACATTTAAATTGCATTTAAGTACAGTTTCGATTTTTCTTTAAAAATCATAAAATCGTGTATTCCCTACTGAAAAAAACAGCTTAAATCAGTCTAGGCTGGTTGGCTGGTTTTAGCTGGTCGACCAGCCTGGTCTTAGCCATTTCCAGCCTGGTCTTAGCCATTTCCAGCCTGGTTTTAGCTGGTCAGGCTGGAAAACGACCAGGTAAAACCAGCCTGACCAGCTAAGACCAGGCTGGAAATAGCTGGAAACCAGACTGGAAATGGCCAAAACCCCTCTAAAACCAGGCTGGTCGACCAGCTAAAACCAGCCAACCAGCGTAGGCTGGTTTAAGCAGTTTTTTTTCAGCAGGGTTATCTATTATGAGCTGTAATAACTGTGTAAAAAAACAATGTACAGTCGTGGCCACAAGTTTTGAGAATGACACAAATATTAGTTTTCACAAAGTTTGCTGCTAAACTGCTTTTAGATCTTTGTTTCAGTTGTTTCTGTGACGTACTGAAATATAATTACAAGCACTTCATACGTTTCAAAGGCTTTTATCGACAATTACATGACATTTATGCAAAGAGTCAGTATTTGCAGTGTTGGCCCTTCTTTTTCAGGACCTCTGCAATTTGACTGGGCATGCTCTCAATCAACTTCTGGGCCAAATCCTGACTGATAGCAACCCATTCTTTCATAATCACTTCTTGGAGTTTGTCAGAATTAGTGGGTTTTTCTCAGGACAAGCCTTTTTCCAGATGCCCCAAACAATCGGAAAGGGGCTTCATCTGAGAATATGAATTTACCCCAGTCCTCAGCAGTCCATTCACCATACCTTTTGCAGAAGATCAATCTGTCCCTGATGTTTTTTTTGGAGAGAAGTGGCTTCTTTGCTGCCCTTCTTGACACCAGGCCATCTTCCAAAAGTCTTCGCCTCACTGTGCGTGCAGATGCGCTCACACCTGCCTGCTGCCATTCCTGAGCAAGCTCTGCACTGGTGGCACTCCGATCCCTCAGCTGAATCCTCTTTAGGAGACGATCCTGGCGCTTGCTGGACTTTCTTGGATGCCCTGAAGCCCTCTTAACAAGAACTGAACCTCTTTCCTTGAACTTCTTGATGATCCTATAAATTGTTGATTTAGGTGCAATCTTAGTAGCCACAATATCCTTGCCTGTGAAGCCATTTTTATGCAACGCAATGATGGCTGCGCGCGTTTCTTTGCAGGTCACCATGGTTAACAATGGAAGAACAATGATTTCAAGCATCACCCTCCTTTTAACATGCCTTGTGCTCGTCAACATTCTCACCTGAGTTAACAAGACGATTACTGAAATGATCTCAGCAGGTCCTTTAATGACAGCAATCAAATGCAGTGGAAAGTTTTTTTCAGGATTAAGTTAATTTTCATGGCAAAGAAGGACTATGCAATTCATCTGATCACTCTTCATAACATTCTGGAGTATATGCAAATTGCTATTATCAAAACTTTTCCAATTTCCAATATTTATGTCATTCTCAAAACTTTTGGCCACGAACTGTATATGAAACAGACAAAACATATAATAGCCAACAAACCAAACAGAGATTATTATTATTAATTTTACAATAAGTGAAATATGAATTACCTTTAAAATAGTATAACAAGTGGGTTATAGAAAGAAAGTAAGAGTGTAAATATGAAGTATTAAATATTAATAAATAAATATTAGACATTTTTTAAACTGCTTTCTTAATATTAGACGTTGAAACTGTAAGTACAGTTCCGATTCTTGTTGTAAAAATCATAAAATCGTGTATTATCCATTATGAGCTGTAATAACTCCTCTACTACTTTGACCTCTGCAGGGGCGGATGATGACAGTCGTAATCTGAAGGGGAAGGTAAACACTGAAAGCCGATCCTTTCGCGGTTTAATTGTGTCAAAATCCCCGTCACGCTGCATATATTTTCATCTCAAGTGAAAGACGAGGTTGTGAAGAACTGAAACCTGTGAAACTGAAGAGCCAGGAGGGAAAACCTCAGAGCACAACGTGTGTTTGTGATGAATGAAGACGAACACAATGTCATGTTATTCAGATGGCCATATTTCATCTCCTGACTAGACCACACACTGGATTGAGTTTCATTCACAATGCAGACACTGTAAGCTCACACCGCTAGGCTAGCTTTCTCCGCATTAGCATTCTGCATCTCATGTGTGTTTAGCATAGCGGTGTTTTGAACAACTGCTGAATGTTTGTCTTTTGTTCACAGGTGTGGAGATAAATGCAGTATTCTTACGCCATAGACATGCAGAGACTAGAGTAAGCAGCATCCTTATATAGGCCTATATAGTGTGTTATTGATTGCATTAGTTGCATTTAAGGCTCGAATTGGTGTTCAATAGTTTGAGGATAACTTTTAATGAAAGATTTTGATCCACTTTAATCGTTATGTAATATTTTTTATGTGTACTGTGTATGTATGTATATGTATACGTGTGTGTGTGTGTGTGAAGTTGAACATTTCATTCATTTTCCTTCGGCTTAGTCCCACAGCGGAATGAACCTCCAACTTATCCAACATATGTTTTATGCAGCAGATGCCCGTCCAGCCGCAACCCAGTACTGGGAAACATCCATACACACTCACATTCACACACATACACTACGGCCAATTTAGCTCATCCAATTCCCCTATAGCGCATGTGTTTGGACTGTGGGGGAAACCGGAGCACCTGAAGGAAACCCACGCCAACACGGGGAGAACATGCAAACTCCACACAGAAATGGCAACTGACCCAGCCATGACTCAATCAGCCACCTTCTTGCTGTGAGGTGACAGTGCTAACCACTGAGCCACCGTGCCTCCTGTGTGAACATTTCCAAAAACCTTAATTGTATTTAATTAAGTACATTTATATTATTATTATGATCATTCATTTTCCCTCGGCTTAGTCCCTTATTTATCAGGGGTCACCACAGTGGAATGAACCGCCTGTGATAATACAATATATTTAATACAAATACAATATTCATTCATTCATTTTCTTTTCGGCTTAGTCCCTTTATTAATCTGGGGCCGCCACAGCGGAATGAACCGCCAACTTATCCAGCATATGTTTTTACGCAGCGGATGCCCTTCCAGCTGCAACCCATCAATGGGAAACATCCATACACATCATTCACACACATACACTACGGACAATTTAGCCTACCCAATTCACCTATAGCGGATGTCTTTGGACTTGTGGGGGAAACCGGAGCACCCGGAGGAAACCCACGCGAACACGGGAGAACAGGCAAACTCCCCACAGAAACGCCAACTGACCCAGCCGAGGCTCGAACCAGCGACCTTCTTGCTGTGAGGCGAACGCGCTACCCACTGCACCACCATGCAGCCCACAAATACAATATATTTTCTATAAATATAAAAAATTGTCAGTAAATTTATGTTTATTGTTGGAACTAATAATAATATAAATAATATTGTTTTATTTTAATCATCTGTCTTTTGATAGTTTAATAATAATATTATTTCTTAATATTATTGTTATAAAATTTATATATATATTGATATATTTTAATGTATTTGGCATAAACAATTTACTTTGGAATTATTAACATCTTTACTGATAACAATTAAAGTATTTAATATATAATATTTATGTATTTGCATTCATTAATTTTCCTGCGGCTTAGTCCCTTTATTCATCAGGGGTTGCCACAGCGGAATGAACCGCCAACTATTCCAGCATATGTTTTACACAGCGGATGCCCTTCTGGCTGCAACCCAGTACTGGGAAACACTCATACACACTATATATGGCCAGTTTAGTTTGTTCAATTCACCTATAGCGCACTGTAGGGGAAACCGGAGCACCCAGAGGAAACCCACGCCAACACGGGGAGAACATGCAAACTCCACACAGAAATGCCAACTGACCCAGCCGGGACTTGAACCAGCAACCTTCTTGCTGTGAGGCGACAGTGCTACCCACTGAGCCAACGTGCTGCCCAGAAATAGAAGTTATGCAATAGAAAATAAAAGCAAATATAAAATATTTAAAGACTTTCGATATGGAGTATGTGGCTGTATAGAAAATGCATTCATTCATTCTTTCATTCATTCATTCATTCATACATGCTTTGATTCATTAATTCACTCACTCACTCACTGAGTATTTTCTGTTGTCCTCTAGCAGGAATGCAGCAGGATGCAGTTATCAGTGAAGTCCTGATAGATTAGCTCAGAGTCTTGAAGATTGTGTCTGATGAAGAACAGGAGCAGAAGAAGCTCTTCAGTCTGAGGAGTGTGAAGAAACTCTGCTGATGGAGAGTAAAAAAATGCTTTTCTTGCTTAGAGTTTCTGTCTTGTGTCTAGTCCAAATATCTACAAATTCTTAAATCAAGAAGCATTTTCTAGACAAGCTAAAAAGTCTTGTTTTCAGAATAATGAGTCAAAATTAAGTGTGTTTTTTTCTTAGAACAATTATAATAATGTGCTAATGGGGTAAGCAGAATTAAGTAAATTATTTCTAAGCTAAATTAGATTATTCTGCTTACCCCATTGGCAGATTATTTTGCTTGTTTTAAGGAAAAACTTTTTGACATTATTTCTGAAAACAAGACAAAAACTCAAGTAAGAAACACATTTTTATTGCAGTGCAGAGCATGAATACAGCAACACAAAACATACACAGCTAAATCAGACTACAAGTGTTTGAGGGACCTTCCTATCTCTTTAATTTGTTTATAATTGATACCAAGGATATTTGAAACATTTCCCATAATTTTTCAAGTTATTTCTGCAATGTGCTGTATTCTACAATACAACATTATATATATATATATATATATATATATATATATATATATATAT
>CAIGQV010017386.1:29803466-29827042 GCA_903798115.1 Danio jaintianensis
GGTGAACCATTGCAGATTCATTACTGGTTCTGTAGGGTACTTAAAGGTATAGTTCATGCAACAAAAATATTATTTACTCACACTTTACTTTTGTGTGATTTTTCTTCTGTTTAAGACAAGGTATATTGAAGAAAGTTTGAAACCTGTAACCATTGACTTCCATAGTGTTTGCATGTTTTTAGCTTCAAAATATCAGCATCTTTACTGCTCAACAGAGGAAAAACTAAGTAAATAGTTGGAGTTGTATTGTTGGGTGAACAAATGCTTATTAAGAATGTAATGTTTGTTTTTTTGCTATCTAAAGACGTGAATGGTTAGGAGGAGATACTTATGCAGTCCATTTTATTTAATATCTCTACATCTGGGTCCATATAAACGAAATGACAAGTCCAAATCAATAGCCATGGTTGCCTGATGATACACTGAACTCTTATGAAGTGAAATGATCAGAAATTGAACATTATTTGCAACATTTATTAGCTTTAATCTAGCGCCTGGACAACTATTGTAAATTTTCAAGAGTGTAGGGAGTGTGAGCTTCTGGCTGCTTGGCCTGTGAATACAAATAATATTGTATATTGATGCGTGTAAATAAATGTCATTATATGAATCGCTATTATATGAATTCAGCTAACAGTCTTTAATGTTCTATTGAAAGTCATTGCTTTTTTGTGAGAAATAAGAGTCCATAGATAAAAGCATCCTTTTAAGGATTTTCTATGCACTTTTGGTGGATACTGGTTTTCAGTGTGGTGCTGAAAACATGTCTGTCACCTTCAAAACCTAAGTGTTTCTAACCAACAGAAGATAAACTCATATCTAACAATAAAACTGACTGCCAAAATCTAAAATGCAGTAAAATTGGACAATGACTTTATCTGTTGACTGTATAGGACAGAAACAGAAGCCAAAAATATTATCTGAAAATCTAAAGTGTTCTCTGCTGTATGTATGCTATCAATCCTAAAGTTATCTGCCAATAATCAAACTATTCCCCCACCCCCGACCAATTTCCATCACTGCTTAACCCCTAGTGGTCATGACAGAAAAGTAGGGGCTCATCCGGGACACTTATGGCCCGTTTCCACTGAGTGTACGGTTCGGGATGCTTTTATGGCCGTTTCCACTGTCAAATACCTAAAAGTGAACCGTAGTGTACTACTTTTTGGGTACCCTTTCAGCAGGGTACCTAGCACAACAAAAGGGTACTAAAAGCAGGAGCAAGACGCACATCTGAATGCTATTGGCTACAGAGATGCGTCACTAGCTTGTACACAAGCAGGAGAATGAAAACCAAGCAAGCGCCATTGGTACCCTTTTGGCAGTGGAAACGCAAGCCTGATAAAGGTGACCGTACAGTACCACTTAGTGGAAACAGGCCATTAATGATGTCTTGATGTACAGTATATTATTCATGCACTGTTTATAAAAAAGAAAAAAAAGAAAGAGAAAAAAAATCTGTAAATTAGCAGTTTTTCATGTTTTGTTTAATTTTTTCACCGTTTATTTCTGCTTTTGAATTGCATTATGGGACCTTGATCTTTCTTCCAACAATGTTTAACCTTGAAGTTTGAAATGACTTATTATTTTATTTTTATAATGAACATTTTTATTAGGTTAAAGTAATATATTGTCTGTGTATATTACACATACACAACAGTTCTGTCGGGTTCTTGTTTGATTGGTTGATAGCCATGCAATATTCTGCCAGTGACAGCACTCGTCCAGCCTCTTAATCCTTCACCCATGTGTATTACTCTGCCCACATACAGCTACAAGCAGAGGACTCTCTACAGTTTGACAAAAATTGCTGCTGTTGGGCAACATAATGTACTTTTGAGGCTTTTTTTAGTGGAGAATGTAGTTTAGATTGCAACTATGCAGTTTATTTATAAGGATAGTGCCTATTTTAAGATATTTGTAATTTCTGAGACAGCTCATCGGCGGCCATTAGCCTGTCTTTGAGCAAAGACGGTTGATGATGTTCATCCACAAGATGGCGACAGAGACCTCTTAATAAGCCTCTTAAGAGAAAACAGTGTAATTTCAAACTACAGCTGATCAAATCATTATTAAACAGGTAAATGACTTTCTAAGTCGATCTCTCTCTTTTGTTTGTAGTGCTGTATTTATACCATAGTAATATTGTGATCTCCCGATTGCAACAGAGAAATACTGGGAGATATCTCTAGATTGATGGCATTTCATGCCGTTCAGCCTTATAATCTTAAAATGTGAGCAAAATCACCTGTTTTGTCATCACTTTAGACATTACGCTAGAGAATCATTCAAACACTAGCTCTAAAGTGATGTTGCTGAATGAGCAATGGTTTCTGCTGTTCTGACGTCAGCTGCAGATGTGAATGAATGGCGGAAGTAGTTCCTCTTACAAAAGGGTTTTGAGACTCTCCGTGTTTGATTTTCTTTTTTATACACACTATTACGCAGTCGAACTGTTGTATAAACATAATATCACACACGTAGCAGTGTGATGTGGCTGTATATCGTCACTGGTGGGACACTAAGGCACTCAGCCTGCGACCTCGTGCCAACACACGCCTCCCACCAGTGCCGATATACAGCCACATCGCACTGCTACAAGTGTGATATTGCATAAATAAATAAATAAACTTCCAGTACATTTTCTGTTATTTTACAGACTTGTTCTCTATGTATTATCCATTATATTATTTCAAACCACTAAAATGTCAATAAAAGTCACTTTGTTAAACTGTAGAGTTGAATTTTCAACATCAAAAGTCGACAGAGCAGAGATCAACATCCCCTAATGCAATTCACAACCGAAAATAAACTGAAAACACTTGTGAATCACAAAATACGCAAACTGTTAATTAACAGATCTTTTATACAGTGTGTTTGCTGCTGTAATATTTTGAAGATTTATTATGTGACATCTGTATGCACAATGATATTGAAAGTACAAAGAAAGGTGAGTAAATTTAACTGCAAACATAAATTTCTATGCAAACTAATCCCATTAAATTCTAACATTTTCTCTGAAATGACCTGTTGCATCATAAAAAGATGCCTTTTTTTCCCCTTCAACAGGTAGTCTGATAACAGCGCCAGCCGTCCACTGCTTTAACTGTGTGCGAAAGCATCTGTTTTTCAACATGTCTGTGCTGGAGGAGATTGAGCAACTCTCGTTGGCGCAGCTGGAAATGAAGTTCAAACAGGATCTGCTTCTCCTGGGCCCGCATGTGTTCAGCGTGGACCTGTACAGAGTGTTAAAAACCACGCTAAAGGGAGTAACACACGAATCCAGCCGAAAACTACTCCAGTCTCAAACGCTCAGTCCTGGAGCTCACGCTTCAGTGCTGGTCAACCTGACAAATCTGTCCCAATCCTGGAGAAAACCGGAGAAAAACTTTGGCATGCAATTAGAGTTGCAGATCATGCATTTAAACAACATTCTTCATGATCATGCATATGTTCAAATCCCGGATATGCATGCAACTCTAGTAGTAGTTTCTTTAAACCCGCTTCAATGCAGGTCCAGAAGGAAGAGAAGTGCTTCATATTACCTCCCCGTGACTCCCAGTAACGTGTGCAAACCCAGAAGGCTCTATATTGATTTTAAAGATGTAGGCTGGCAGGATTGGATCATTGCACCTCAGGGATATTTAGCCAATTACTGTCATGGCGAGTGTCCTTTTCCTCTGAGTGAGAGTTTGAATGGGACTAACCATGCTATCCTGCAGACGCTGGTCCATTCGTTTGATCCTAAAGGAACGCCTCAGCCCTGTTGCGTCCCCATTAAACTGTCCCCCATCTCCATGCTCTACTATGATAATAATGATAATGTGGTGCTCAGACATTATGAAGACATGGTAGTGGATGAGTGTGGATGCAGATGAGCACGAGTTAATTTTTAAATGCACATATTTTTTTTATTTTATTTTTTAAACCTGGATTAAAATGCAAAATGATGTGATTCTTCTTTATATAATACGTTGTAATTTAATAATAAAGACTTTAACACTGCGATTACTTTAAATTTTTTTTATTTTTTTATATATACATACATACATACATACACAATTGATGCATGTTTGAACATTTTATGAAGACAAATGAAACTCCTGCACTAAAGAATTTCATAAAACATGGCAGCTGTTCTTAAACCGTTAAATATAGTAGAAAAGTTTTTGAATTATTGTAAACATACCATAAAAATATGAAGAGTTCAGATGCAAAAACCTCTAAATGCAGTCTTAAATTTTCTCCTAAAATGAGCATTTTCCTAGCCTCCTATGTTTATATTCTGTTATTTCACTTTAAAGTCAATGAAAATAACTTCTCACTATAACAGTAAAATTACTGAGGCTACACGCAGGAGTCTGAGAAAAATGTTCATTTTAGAAGAAAATCGTCTTTTAAAAAACGTCATTTAGAGGTTTTTGCATCTAAAATCTTCATATATAGCCTGTATATTGTATTAAACTCCAGCGTTTTGAAGTATGAACATTTAAACATCATACCTTTTGTTACTCCGATGAAAACACATCCATATGCAGGGGGCTATGTGCGGCATATGAACCCAAGTTCCTCACAAACAACTTTTCCACAAACAGAGAACCTCAGTAATGAGGCATATGAGACACAAAAAGGCATCAAAAGTGTCATGCAGGGAATTCTGAGAGTGAATTATGGTTATGAACCAAATATATAAAGGAAACTTACTGTTTTCATTAGAGAACAATATGTGTCCCTGGAGTCTTATGTTGCACGGGTAAATTTTTGGCCAAAACTACATTGTATAGGTCAATATGTTTTTCTTTTATGCCAAAAATCATTAGAGTATTAAGCAAGTAAGCAACGTACTTTATACATTTCCAAAAGTCAGTTTTTGATCAGTTGTATGCATTGGTCTTAATGTAGCAACTTTAGTTTTCTAGTTTTAGAAAACTTTAAAGACTTTCTTTGTATTTAGATGGGGTTTTTTTACCTGCAGATTTCACAGTTGTGTCTCAGCCAAATATTGTCATGTCCTAACAAGTAATTCACATCAATTTAAACATTTATTCAACCATCAGATAATCCATAAATCTCAACTTACAAAAATGTACACTTTTATTGATTTTGTAGTCTGGGGTAGCCTATAAAATAAATTACTGTATATACAAAGTAACAAAAAATAATGCAAGATATATATTTTAAAAGATCAAGATTTATATATATTATATACAGCGCTCAGCATAATTGTGAAAATGAAATATTTTACTTTGAAATACTTTGAAAATGAATATTTTGATCCATTTCTCAGTGAATATAGGCAATGTGTTTTGGTGCATTTAAACAAAACAGATTTATTAAACAGATATATTTATTCAAATAATATTTTAGTCACCAAACATATTTAGAAATTGAAAGATAATACAATTAAAGTCAAGCAAAATATTGGAAAAAAAAATTACAACCTACAAAATTTCAACTATATATATATATATATATACACACATACATATGCTTCTATTTAATGCATTATTTATATATTGTCTCATGTAATGTCACACAGATGTATTTAGATTTGTGTGTGTGCTAACGACGTTATATAATTGTATTTATTTTCTATTGAAAAAAGTTATATCATCAAATGTATGAGCTTTCACTCGTCAGAAATATTTACTGTAGTAATAAATCTAACACTATAACTTCACGTGTTGTAGCTTCTGCTCTCCACAGGTTGGCGCACTGGCTCTGAATATGAGCGCTGTGTAGCAGTGAGTGTCCTTGACAAACTCAGTTCCTCTAAGTTATCGAGGATCTAAATATAATGTTAAATCACATTAAAGTGACAGTGTTACGGATTAATTTAATGAAACGCTTAAAGACATATAAGGTCTGCATGTGTTTTATTAAACTTGATAAACGATATTGGTAAACCATAAACTTCCCTTAAGTTCCCCCCCTCCAGTTACATAATTAGAAGATCTCTGAGCTCTCCAAAGGCGCGTTTTACCACATGAACCCGTTCATGTCCAGAGCTGATGAATTCAGTCGTGACATCAGAGAGTTAAACATAAAGACACATGAGGAGGGAGAGACTTGCGCACAGTGCGTAAAGGACACACACGTACCCAAAGCCTCGCGTTTCGCTCTCCTCGATCCAACAAACGCTTGCTCTTTTCAACAGCACTTTTATACCTGTGCTTTCCTCGGTTTTACCTCAACAAACAAAACACCTACAGCTTTATCAGTGTGACGGATGAATGTGTAAGAAGAGGCGGGCGTTCCAGTGGAAATCTCCCACTGTTTTTCCACCAGATAAACAGCTTTTTCTTTGCTGAAATCTCGAAGATGGGAATTATAAAAGAGGATCAACTTTTTCTGAAGACCCCTTCAGACCGCGGTGGATTCAATCGCACCGCAAACCGGAGATCAACAAACACGCGTTTGGAGTTTTAACCGGATTTGAAGAGACCAAATCTCTGATGTGTGAAAACTTATTTCGCTGAAAGAACATGTGCGTTTGGTCACTTTTGAAGCTAGTATTATGACGGGCTTCGGCTCATGGAAGACTGAGGTAAAGTTGGTTTTATATTCGTACATTCGTTCATTTTAATATCGTTTACCACACTAATTTGCATATTCGGTCTGAAATCGCATTCAAGTGTGACTTCAAAACTATTTAGTTGACTGTGAACAATGTTGTACTCTGATAGTCATTGGCTGCTAATATGATCTCCCTCTTTAGAATACTGCAATTATATTAATAAGGAGAAAGTCCTGAATGTGCGCATATAGAACCAACTTAACATCAGTTCATGGAAGACCCTCTTGTATCCGGATGGTCGCGCTCTTCAAAGCGGCTCTGATGCGCCTGATGAAGGATCCTCCAAAAGTCTCGCAATGGCTCGATCAAAAACGCAATATAAGCTTTCATCGTCTGGCCTGAGCCCATCTGATCTCCTTCGTCAGTGATCTGTCCGGTTTGCAGTGATCATCATGGTCTCGTCCGCCACCGCGCTGATGGTTGTGATGGTCACTCAGGTGTTTTTTGGGGGCTCCAGTGGACTCGTTCCTCAGGTCGGCCGGTCCTCTCTGTCTCCGGACGTCCTGCACGCGTTTGAACTTCGGCTTCTGAGCATGTTTGGACTCCAGCACAGACCCACTCCCAGCAGCTCCGCTGTGGTTCCGCAATACATGCTGGACTTATACTCGGTGCACTCTGTGAACGCGGAGCAGGGCAGCAGACCCAGAGCTCATTTAGGGAAAGGCTCCGAGAGATCCGCCAGCAGAGCCAACACTATCAGAAGCTTCCACCACGACGGTAAGCAAGTGTTTACTTCTCTAGAAACTTCTCCAAATTCCTTCTTTCCTTCCTTATCTGCCGTATCCTTCATGCCTGACAGGGACTGAGATTATCTACAGACTGCTTGATCAGGAAATGGCAGTTTGTTTGTTTCTAATGCATGTTACTGGTGGATTTCACACTTATTATTCATATTTATTACTTTTATTTTACTATTTACATTTTATATTTTCTAAATAACTTCTGATACAGTATTTATTATTTGTTTATTATTTAAGAAATATTAATAGTCTTTTTTTTTTTTACCCACAATTAAATAACCAGCAGAAAAAAACATGGTGTTGCTGCAGGTGTTAAGACTTTTGAACACCTTTATGTCCATATATATGTATATGTATATGTTACAGGTGGATTATTTTATATTTATTACTCTTTTATTTAATAATTTAAAATAATTAAAATTCAAATAATAATTTAAATGATATTTTTCTAACTTCTGATTTCTACCTACAGTAATTATTATTTGTCTTATTTAAGCTATAATTATTTTATTATTTATAGGGTACTCATTTAAATAATCACCAGATTGACTTTTGAAGACATTTATGGCTTAAGTTATTTGTATATATTGTAATCAATGTCAATGAAGTGACCATATATGGTTCTTCACCCAATAAAAGATTAATAGCATTATTAAACCAATAATTTGAGTACTTGTTTTGCTAATATCTTTCTAAAGATATCTTTATTTAAAATATGTTGTTTCTATTATAGATTGCAGGTGCTCTAAAAGTGCAGTAAACTTTAAATGCATGACCATCCCCTGTTTTGTTAGTTTACCACCTCTTAAGTAATCATGTTGTGCTTTAGTAACACTGATAACTTATCACTTATTAAGCATTTTAAAGAGCAGCATGCCCAGTAAAAGTCTCATCCTGTCAATAAGTGTAAACAACAAGTTTGACACAGTACAAGCAACTGGCATTGATCCAGACAGCCACATCTTTCCATAAACCTTTTCCCTTTCTTTCTGTTTTTTTCCCAATGCAAACTGGATCCAGAATCCACAGAAGATCTGTCTAGCTCCAGTGTTAAGACAACACAGCGGTTCCTCTTCAACCTGACCTCCATCCCAGACGAGGAGTTGGTGACGTCAGCAGAGCTGCGTGTTTTCAGAGAGCAAATGGTGAGTTCTCTAAACAACGCTACTGCAGGAATTCACCGCATTAACATTCACGAAATCATCAGGCCGTCCGGTTCTCTTCAGGAGCCCATCACCAGACTATTGGACACCAGGCTTGTTCAACACAGCTTGAGCAAATGGGAAAGTTTTGATGTAACTCCTGCTGTCTTAAAGTGGACCACCGACGGACATCCTAATCACGGGATAATGGTGGAAATATCACACCCGGATCAACACTCTAAAAAACACGTGCGCATAAGTCGGTCCCTGCACAACAATGAGGACACGTGGTCCCAAATGAGGCCGCTTTTGGTGACCTACAGCCATGATGGAAAGGGAAACGTGCTGCATTCTCGCGAGAAAAGACAAGCGAGGAATAATAAGCAGAGAAAGAAGCATAAAGCAAACTGCAGGAGACATTCCCTGTACGTGGACTTCAGTGATGTGGGCTGGAATGACTGGATTGTGGCGCCGCCGGGTTACCATGCATTTTACTGCCAGGGTGAGTGCCCGTTTCCACTGGCAGACCACCTGAACTCCACTAACCACGCTATCGTGCAGACACTGGTGAACTCGGTGAACAGCAACATTCCCCGAGCCTGCTGCGTGCCCACTGACCTCAGTCCAGTTTCTCTGCTATATCTGGACGAGTACGAGCGGGTCATCTTAAAAAACTACCAGGACATGGTGGTGGAGGGATGCGGATGCCGCTGACGCCACCCCATGACACTTTATTTTTGTTTCCCAACACTAAACTTTATTTATAATAAAGTAAAAACACATATTTTGGAAAAAAAAGAAAGCATATAAAAATATATTTATGTTCACTATTGGGAAAATAAATATTTTAATCAGAGTTAAAGGTTTCTGATGTGCATTTCCATTAGTTTCATTATTACTACGCAACTATGTTGTTGTTTTTGTCCATTCACTGTAAAAAAGAAATCACTAAATTAGCTTTTTTCATATTTTGTGATTCATGTTTCTTATTTTTCTCCATTTATTTATGCTTTTGAATTGCATTATGGGATCTCAATCTTTCTTCCAACAAATTTTAACCTTGAAAGTTTGAAAAAGTGACTTTTATTAACATTTTTGAACAGTTTAAAGTGATATATTATCTGTGTTGTTGTATATTACGCTACAAAAACCTTGTAATAAACCACCAGTACATTTTCTCTTATTTTTAGACTTATTAGACTTATTTCTCTATATGTCATCATTTCTTATACATTATATCATTTCAAACTATACTAGAATGTCAGTAAAAGTCACTTTGTTAAACTGTAGAGTTGAATTTGCAACATCAAAAGTCGACAGAGCAGAGATCAACAACCCATAATGCAATTCACAACCGGAAATAAACAAGAAATGAATCACAAAATACAGAAACTGTTAATTAAGACATTTTTTACACTGTGGAGCACAAAACCAGGCATAAGTGTCAATTTTTGGAAATTGATATTTGTGCGTCATCTGAAAGCTGACTGAATAGGCTTCCCATTTAAGTGTGGTTTGTTAGGATTGGATAATATTTGACTGAGATACACCATGATCTCACCATCTGAACATAATCCTAATTTATTATTCTAATGATTTTTGTCATAAAAGAAAAATCTAGCATTTTGACCCATATTTTGTCTTTTTTTTGTTTACACACCTTACAATGAGTTCTAGCAATGCTTTGCTATACTATTTAATGTTTCCTAAAGACAGACACACACACACAAACATTAGTTCATACAATATTAAGTCAACATTGTTAAGCTAAATGTATTCATTGTCAGAACCTTATTGTAAAGTGTTACCATTTCTATTGCATAATCAAAGATGAAAATAGCTAGGTGTCATATATGTTTCTTCATGCAATGCAAAAGCGACCCAAGTTGGACATGCATTAAATGCACACTGTAAAAAAATATCTGTTAATTAGCAATTTCCTTATTTTATTTATGGCATTATTGGACCTTGATCTCTGTCGACTTTTGATGTTGAAATTCATTCAGCTCTGCAGTTGGAGTGACTTTAGTAGTTTGAAACAATGTATTGTATTATAATAAATAACATCTATAGAAATAAGTCTGTTAAATAACAGATAAAGAACATGCAGTTTATAACGAGGTTTTTGTACTGTAACTTACAACACCAACCCAGACAATATATCACTTTAAACTATTAAAAATGTCAATAAAAGTCACTTTGTTCAACTGTAGAGTTGAATTTTCAACATCAAAAGTCGACAGAGCAGAGATCAACATCCCATAATGCAGTTCACAACCGGAAATAAAAGAGAAATGAATCTCAAAATGTAAAAACTGTTAATTTACAGATATTATTTACAGTATAGAGCGCAAAACCAGGCATATATTGAATAGGCTTTTCATTGATGTGTGGTTTGTTAGGATGGGATATTATTTGGCTGAGACACACAACTATTGAAAATCTGTAATATAAACCTAACCCTAACTTAATAATCTAATGATTTTTGACAATCATTTTGACCCATACGATGTATTTTTGTCTACTGCCAAAAACATAGCTGTGCAATATAAGACTGGTGTTGTGCTCCAGGGTCACATTTAGTTTCACCAGAGTAATATTTTTTTAGAGAATCTTTTGGAAACACTTTATAATGAGGTCTAACAATGCATTATTACACTATTTCATGTTTTTTACTCTCTAAAATATTTGTTAGCATTGGCCAAAACTGATTAGCTAAATTCACACCGAAGCGACAGCCAACGGAGGATTCCGCTTGGTCTTAAAGCCTTTTTTCGATGGGTTATTTTCACTATTTATGATGGCATAGCAGTCAAAATAGGACAAATGAGCTCATGTATGGGACAAATTCTGGATCTTTGTCAGTGAGGGGTGGGTCTTTTGAACCACCCGAACCTCCACTGGCTACGGGCCAGATTAGAGAATCTTTTAGAAACACTTTACAATGAGGTCTAACAATGCATTAATACACTATTTCATGTTTCTTAAAGCCACACACACACACACGCACGCACGCACGCACGCACGCACACACACACACACACACACACACACAAAACAGTTCATGCAATATAAGATCACATTGTTAATTGCAAATATAACCTTATTGTGAAGTGTTACCAATTCTATTGCATAATCAAAGATGAAAATAGCTGTCATATATCTTTCTACATGCAATGCAAAAGCAACCCAAGTTGGACAAATGCACACTGTAAAACATATGCGTTAATTAACAATTTCCCTATTTTATGTTTATTCATGCTTATAATTTGCATTATTGGACTTTGATCTCTGCTCTGTCGACTTTTGATGTTGAAATTCATTCAGCTCTGCAGTTGGAGTGACTTTCATTGACATTTTAGTTGTCTGAAACAATATATTGTGTTATAAGAAATAATATATATAGAAATAAGTCTGTGAAATAACAGATAAAGCACTGGCAGTTTATTACCAGGTATTTGTACTGTAATTTACAACACCAACCCAGACAATATATCCCTTTAAACTATTAGAAATGTCAATAAAAGTCACTTTTTCAACGTTTTATACATTAAAAATTGCTGGAGGAGAACTCAAGGTCCCCTAATGCAATTCAAAAGTATAAATAGATGAAGATAAAATACCAGAAAACTGATAATATACAGATTTTTTTTTTTACAGTGCAGAAATGTGGCATACTGTATATTATTGCGATGCAAATTTCAGTAGAACTGCATTGGCTTAATAAACTCAAGCAATGCATTGAAAATGTAAGGTCCCATAATGCAAATCAAAAGTATAAACAGATGAAAACAGTACCAGAAAACCAGTGCAGAAATGTGGCATATAGTATATGCAATGCAAATTTCAGTAGAACTGCATTGGCTTAATAAACTCAAGCAATGCATGCAGACAGCGCTGTAATTTGCAGTGCATTCGGAGCCAGTGTTTTAGAGATGCAGCCATAAATGTGAATGCACTTATTTCAAACCATTGTAACAGGTAGTTGACACTGAATGCTCAGGAAATTAGCCGGTGTGAGTTTAGTCTCCGCAGTACGAGCTCCTGAAATCGAGCTATAGCCTGGAGACACAATGACTATTGTGTTTCTTCACACAGATCCTCGTGCTTCGGGTTGCGTAAAGGTGACTTCCTCCAGCTTTATATTGAAGTCTCACTAATTAAGAGCCATTCGCTACATGCTGCTCTAAAGTCTAGAGCTAGGAAGTGTTTAATTAGAGGGACGTTGTTTAAAACGTGAGGATTGCCGTGTAATTAGGCTGCCTAAAATAAAGAGTGCGGAATGCAAAAATGTATACGCTGACAGAAGCAAATATAGCATGGCGCGCTCTTTTGAGCTCCGCTTTAAGGGATAGTTTGGTTAAAAGTGAACATTCTGTCATCGTTTACTCACTGTTTAACATTATGAGTTTCTTCTGTTAAACACAAAAGAAGATATTTAGAAAAATGTTGGTAGTTTTTGACTTCCATTGTTATTCTTACATTAGAAAGTCAATGGTCACAGGTTTTCAGCATTCGTTTGTTCACTAAAAAATGACTTTTGTTCAAACTACTTTTGTTCAAAAAATTTGTTAAAACAATTCTTACGTTTTTTTGGGGACAACTTAATTGTTTTATGTTCAATCCACATGAATTAAGTTAACTTGATCAGTTTGTGTCGGGACAACATGAAGGAATTGTGTGGAACCCAGCATTTTTTACAGTGGAAAAAAGTGAAAATTCTGTCATCATTAATCACTGTTAACATTGAGTTTCTTTTGTTAAACACAAAAGAAGATATTTAGAAAAATGTTGGTAGCCATTGAATTCCATTGTTTTTCCTACAATAGAAAGTCAATGGTTACAGGTTTTCAGCATTTTTTTGTGCACTCAAAAATGACTTTTGTTTTAACTACTTTTTTAAAATGAGCTGAAACAACACAATTCTTACGTTTGTTTTGGAACAACTTAATTGTTTTATGTTCAATCCACATGAATTATCACTTTTGCCCTTCCAGCCAGCATTTTTACAGTGAAAAAAGTGAAAATTCTGTCATAATTAATCACTGTTAACCATTATGAGGTTCTTCTGTTAAACACAAAAGAAGATATTTGGAAAAATGTTGGTAGGCATTGAATTCCATTGTTTTTCCTACAATAGAAAGTCTATGGTTAGAGATTTGTGGCATTCTTTTGTGCACTTTTGTTCAAACTACTTATTTAAAATGAGTTGAAACCACACAATTCTTAATTTTTTATTTTTTATTTTTACATTTTTTTTGGGGGGGGCAATTTAGTTGTTTTATGTTAAATCCACATACATTTGTAAAAACTATTAAGTTAACTTATTTTGTGTTGGGACAACATGAAGGAATTGTGTGGAACCCAGCATTTTTTACAGTGAAAATTTTTGGAAATTTTGTCATCTTTAAGCACTGTTAACATTATGAGTTTCTTCTGTTAAACAAAGAAGATATTTAGAAAAATGTTGGTAACCATTGACTTCTATTGTTTTTCCTACATTAGAAAGTCAATGGTTACAGGTTTTCAGCATTCTTTTGTGCACTCAAAAGTGACTTTTGTTCAAACTACTTATTTAAAATGAGTTGAAACAATTCTTAAGGGTTTTTTTGGGGACAACTTTATTGTTTTATGCTCATTCATTCATTCATTTTCTTTTCGGCTTAGTCCCTTTATTAATCTGGGGTCGCCACAGCGGTATGAACCGCCAACTTATCCAGCATATGTTTTACGCAGCAGATGCCCTTCCAGCCGCAACCCATCACTGGAAAACATCCATACACACTCATTCACACACATACACTATGGACAATTTAGCTTACCCAATTCACCTATAGCGCATGTCTTTGGACTTGTGGGGGAAACTGGAGCACCCGGAGGAAACCCATGCCAACACGGTGAGAACATGCAAACTCCACACAGAAACGGCAACTGACTCAGCCGAGGCTCGAACCAGCGACCTTCTTGCTGTGACTTGCTTTGGGACAACATGAAGGAATTGTGTGAAACCCAGCATTTTTTACAATGTGTTCAACAGAATAACAAAAATTCATGTTTTAAACAACACTGGACATATCCATAAACTAACAATTTTCTCTGTTTTGGGTTTTCTTCATTTATTTATGCTCTTGAATTGCATGATGGGACCTTGATCTTTCCTCCAAGAACTTTTGATGTTGAAAAGACTATTGACGTATTGAAAATTACAGTACAAAAACATGGTAATAAACCACTAGTACATTTTCGGTGGTTTAACAGACTTAATTTTTCTATGTATTGTCTCTTATGTTGTTCAAACTACTAAAATGTCAATTTAAATTCAATTTTTGCTGAAATTTTTACATCAAAAGTCGACAAAGCAGAGATTAATAATGCAATTCATAACTGCAAATACACAAAAAACATTGAATCACAAATAAAAGAAGCTGTTAACAGATTTTTTTACAGTAAGGTAAATAATGAATTTTTTTTTTTCATTTGGGGTGAACTATTCCTTTAAAAAACTGTAATTTGTACTTTGTTTATCTCTATACTTTGATTCACAATTTCTGATGTTTTATAGCACACTGTAAAAATATTTATATAACAGTTTGCGTATTTTGTGATTAACAAGTGTTTTTCATTTAATTATGGTTGTGAATTGCATTATGGGATGTTGATTTCTGCTCTGTCGACTTTTGATGTTGAAAATTCAACTCTACAGTTTAACAAAGTGACTTTTATTGACATTTTAGTGGTTTGAAATAATATAATGTATAAGAAATAATATCTAGAGAAATACACTCAACGGCCACTTTATTAGGTACACCTGTCCAACTGCTCGTTAATGCAAATTTCTAATCAGCCAATCACATGCAGCAACTCAATGCATTTAGGCATGTAGACATGGACAGGACGATCTGCTGCAGTTCAAAGGGAGCATCAGAATGGGGAAGAAAGGTGATTTAAGTGACTTTGAACGCGGCATGGTTGTTGTTGTTGGTGCCAGACGGGCTGGTCTGAGTATTTCAGAAACTGCTGATCTACTGGGATTTTCACGCGCAACCATCTCTAGGGTTTACAGAGAATGGCCTGAAAAAGAGAAAATATCCTGTGAGCGGCAGATCTGTGGGCGCAAATGCCTTGTTGATGCCAGAGGTCAGAGGAGAATGGCCAGACTGGTTCCAGCTGGGCAACAGTATCTCAAATAACCACTCGTTACAACCGAGGTCTGCAGAAGAGCATCTCTGAACGCACAACACGTCCAACCTTGAGGCAGATCAAAGATCAAAGTCCCATAATGCAATTCAAAACCATAAATAAACAGGGAAAAATAAAAACATGAATGGCAAAATACTGAAAACTGCTAATTTACTGTTATTTCTTTTTACGGTCCACAAATCGGATGCTTGCATTTCATTCAGTTAACACTTCACACACACACACACATAAAAAAAACTACATGTTTAATGCCCCAAAATTGAAAGTGTCTTCACACTATGTGCCCTTCAGCAAGTCTGCTACTCACTTGTGAATCATTCTCCACTTTATCCCTTGAAAAAAAAAACTACACTCTGTGAAGAAACATCTTTTATTGGGTTGTCTTGAGGTTAAACATACGTCAAAAGAAAATCGCAACTTGACTTTCTTATGGATCATAAAGCGAGCCGGTGGGAAGTGCGGCCTTCCTTTCGCAGGGCAGGTTTCTCTGTTATGCACCGCTGCTAAAACTGCCTTGATGTCCAACTGTTTCAAAATGGACAGTTTGAGTTCATTACGGGGTCTGTAACAGCTATGGGGCATCTGGACGCTTCAGATGAACGTGTGTGTGTGTGTGTATGGTTTACAGATGTCGAGGAAGACACACCCTACCTATCAAGAGCAATATGAGCTTCAGCTGCACAGATAAAACATGGATTCTCATGGAAACGAGTGGGCAGATGTTATGATGCACTGGATTCCTGCGGCATTCCTCAGATATGGTAGCCAACATGATCGTCTTTATGATTGGTAATTGGTGTCGAGATTGCTTTAATGACCGAGATAAGCGTGCAGGAATCGTCCTCTCTGATGGCAGGAATGATAATCAGCTGCTTCTCATCTGATTTGTAGGAAATTGCAAATTGGGCCATGCTATTTTGACCGCTACGCTGCAAATAAATGCTTTTCTTATTGAGTTTTTTGACTTGTTTATAGTCCAAACAGCATTTTCTAGACAAGCAACAAATATTGTCTTGTTTTAAGAAATAAGGTGCCAAAATTGAGTGAGTTTATCCTTAGAACAAGCTAAATAATCTGCCAATGGGGTAAGCAAAGTAATCTTATGTCAAAAAATTATTTTGCTTGTTGTAAGGAAAAACTCACTTAATTGTCTCATACTATATCTTAAAACAAGACAATATTTTTTGCTTGTCTAGAAAATGCTTCTTGATTTAAGTACTTTTAGATATTTGGACTAGAAACGATTTCAATTCAATTCATCTTTATTAATATAGCGCTTTACAATGTAGATTGTGTCAAAGCAGCTTAACATAGAAGTTCTAGTAGAGGGGGGTTCTAGAAACAACTCATTTACCACCTTTAAATGAGTAGTTACTAGTTACTTCTCACTAATAGTAACTATTACACTGCATAATTATAGACGTTACTAATTACCTGGGAAAGTAACTATTGCGTTACTTTAAAAAAATCTAATTTGTCAAATGACTATAAAATAAATATAAAACATTGTCCACTAATCTACACTATTTTAATGTTGTTGTGGGTCAGTGTGAGAGACAACGGCAGCATGTCCTCAACTATATATCTAGATATTATTTAGTTTAATTCTGTCTGAGTAATAAGTGTTTGCGCTGGAGAAAAATCAAGTTTTATTTGCTTTGACGTCGTGGCTTCGTCTCCTCCTTTGGTAGCAGAGCTCACGTTATCACCTGCGTAGCCACTAGTGTTGTGGCGGCATGTGACGACGTGAGGCGCTTCATTAGATCAGACTTACTTGTCTCCGACGCAGAGAGACTCTTTTTTTTCCTGGGCATAAGTTGCACAATACATAAACATTCTTGCCTTTCACCTCACCGAGGGAAAATAGTGCATATATTTCCAGTTTGCAAACGTGACCTTTGAACTTGTTGGATTTGCCATCGTTCTGACTCCTGGTCGTTGGTGAATGTGACTGACTGTGCATGTGCTTGTGTGAACACTCGCCCTACTCTGCCTCTGATTGGCAAACGATGGAAATGTACGCCAATCAGCACGTTTTTAGTTACACCACGTTCACAGACACACCAATCATCATCACTGGTTGGTTATGTGTCCAGCCCTGAACACACACACACACACACACACACACACACACACACACACACACACACACACACACCCCTGAGAAAGAGAGATCCTATGGCTGAGAGAGAGAGAGACGCTGCTCGCATGAAAACTGCTTCAGTGTTCTCAATTATAGTAAAGCGCATTTTACTGTCAGTAATGGTAACCACGTTGTAATGGGGGAAACAGTAATTCATTTGATTACTCGTTACTGAACAAAGTATCGCTGTTAGTAATGCCGTTTATTTATAGCGCCGTTATTCCCATCAGTGGAAACAAAAAATCGAAGTAAGAAAAGCATTTTTTTTGCAGTGTATCTCGATTGGCAAATGATTATGGTTTCTAGAGAAGCTTCTTTTATAAATGGAATATTGTTACTTCTAATAATAATTTATGGCTCTCATAAGCTTGTCATCATAAGCTTGTCAACGCATTATGAAAGTATTTTTGTTGGATTAAATGTAACGCATGTTATAATGCATTGTATAATCTCATGAATATTTTAAAATCTATCTATTTGTTGTAACATCACCTTTAGAATGGATAACACATTAAAACACAACAGACAGTTTATGCTATGAACCAGAGAATCTGCAAATATGACACATTTTAAATTGGGCTGCATTAGACAAATATTTAAGCACATTATTTTTATAATGCCTTATATGTAAAGAGTATATGTATCTAACACTTGAAGCCTAAATATAATGCATTGTAAAGGTATTTTAGTGCATTAATTAGTATCCCATGTAATGGTTGCTCAGTTTAGCACTGTCGCCTCACAGCAAGAAGGTCAGTTGGCATTTCTGTGTGGAGTTTGCATGTTCTCCCCTTGTTGGCGTGGGTTTCCTCCGGGTGCTCCGGTTTCCCCCACAAGTCCAAAGAGATGCACTATAGGTAAATTGGGTAAACAAAATTGATCCTAGTGTATGAGTGTGTGCGTGAGTGAGTGTGTATGGGTGTTTCCCAGTACTGGGTTGCGGCTGGAAGGGCATCTGCTGCGTAAAACATATGCCGGAATAGTTGGCGGTCCATTCCGCTGTGGCGACCCCTGATAAATAAAGTACTAAGCCGAATGAATGAATGAATGAATGTAATGGTATGTAAATGCATCATCTCATAACTATTGCACCTGTAGAAAATGAAATGTATTACAACACGACAACACGCTTTACAATACGACACTGAATCTGCAAATATGATGCATTTTAAGTGTGGTTTGCCATCATTCTGACAAATACAGTGCTCAGCATATATAAGTACGCCCCTCACAAATCTATCTTTTAAATTCATATTTTTAATAGGAAGCTATACAATATTATATTTGTGCATGTACATTAGATTAGTCAGTACTGAAGCCAAATCTGGAGCTCATCTAACAAAATAACTTCTGATAACGGTCCAAAAACTAGTACAGCCAAATTTATATGTTATAGAAAACTATTAAATAATTTAAAAAAGAGGAAATTTTGTTGGTTGTAATTTTTCTTTTGCAATATTTTGCTTGATGTAATCTTTCAATAATAACTACAATATTATTTGAATAAATATATCTGTTTAATAAATCTGTTTTGTTTAAATGCACCAAAATACATTGCCTATATTCACTGAGAAATGGATCAAAATATTCATTTTTAAAATGGGCTTTACTCAATTACGCTGAGCACTGTATATAAGTACATTATTGTTATAATGCATTGAACATAAAGAAGAACTTCTGGTAAATAGTCCTTTCTGGCTTTCAAAATGCTGGTACTGCTTGTTTTTAAAGTTTTTTTTGTAACACTTGAAGGCTTTATATATAATCAGAATCAGAATCAGAATCGGTTTTATTGCCAAGTGTGCTTACACACACAAGGAATTTGTTTTGGCTACAGAAGCTTCCAGTGTACATAAAGTGACAACACAAAATATAATGCATTATAATGGCATTTTAATGATGCATTTTAGAGGTTAATAGGGCACAATACTGTTACTGATAATTGCATGTGTGTGTATATATATATATTCAATGCATTATAAATGTATTTTAATGCAATAATATGCCAAATAATGCATGTTAAAATGCATCATATGATCTCATGAATATTTCTGACCACAGTTATAACACACACACACACACACACACACACACACACACACACACACACACACACACACACACACACACACACACACACACATATATATATATATATATATGTAAAGTAAAACCAACAGTGAATTATTTACCAAATCTGACCATTTAGTCTGCAGTATTCATGCATTGTGCAAAATATGCAGTGAATCTCACTATTTGCCTGAGGAGACAAAAAGATTCCTTTGGTTTAGTTCATTCATTCAGGGTGCTTTTGAGGATGTTTTCATTTGTTTTGAGTGGTAATTTGGCCACAGCTTTCTCTGTTTCAACAAATGGAATCTTATTTTGATATAATATATAACATAATTTGAATATAATCTTATTCCCATTATTTTGGGAAAATGCTCTGGAGGTTTTCAAAAACTCAACACTACACTCAAATTTACTACACTTTCAATATGTTGGTGGCTGTTTTTGTCCCATTGACTTCCGTTATAATGAATTTTTTTTATTGCAAACCATGACGCCATATAATCATGCATTCTTGATTGTTGCTTGTTTTCCCTTTTGGGAAGAGGTAAAATTAGTAATCTTTACTGTTGATCATTAGTTGCAATGCAAAAAAACCTTAGTTTCTGGCTTTTATATGTAGTCATGTGGAGTATACAGTGTATGTGTGTGTGTGACAGACCTTTGCACACTTACATTGATATGTGTGAGAAAATCAAAACAAGCCCCTCAGCTCTCAGAACACAGTAAACACAGTAAGTGTATTTATGCACACACACTATAATCTGCTGTTTTACTCCACAGAGCTCCATATAAAAGACAGAAACCTTTTTGCACAGGCCTATCTAAAGGCTTAATGCTGCCAACTGATGATCAACAGTAAAAATGACTAATTTTACCTCTTCCCAACAGGGAAAACCAGCAACAATCAAGAATGGATGATTATATGCTGTCATGGCTTTGCAATCAGAAAAATGTCCTTATAATGGAAGTCAATGGGGCAAAAACAGACCCCAACATAATGAAAGTGTAGGCCATTTGAACAATACACAAGAGCTAAGCAGTCGATGATGTATTTCCTAAAATGCATTGTTCACTATTTTTTGAGGATGTCCAAGCAACAACCTCTCCACGCAGCATCTGATTGATTCTGACTAATGCATTTGTGCTGACCTTTGACCTCAGCCACCATAGATAATGCAAGTGTTTCTCGTCCCGCTTCCAAGCTGATAAGCCTGTTTATTTTGCCACACTCAAGTAAAAAAAAACAGCACTTGTATCATAATTAGCGGTCACGTGACTCCACCGCTGCACATGTGCACATGCGACCAGCTTTTTGGCTGGAAACAGCAGCAGCAGGCCTTGATTTTCAGGCGAGTTTGATGGAGGGAATTTGTCCTGAAGCCTTTCATTTAGCTCATAACCGTGAACCAGGAACTCATCTGGACTGCATTTGCACTGTAGGAGCCTGACCACAGTGCGGGGAAATCACAGAGCCAGAATTGCCGTATATGCAGCAGAGGCAGTGGCCAATTGCTGGCTATTTTTATTTACAAACGCGTTAATTTATATGCGTGCAAACATTCGACTTTTGAACAGTCCTTGCCAAAAAAGCCAGCACCAGAAAATAGGTTTGTGTCCATGAGGGTATTAGTCTCTCTCTCTCTGGCTGGTTTTAATTGTTTGTTTTCATTGCCCGAGTGTATAAACTTTGCATGAGCCAGAAAGTGTGGAAACTCCTCTCTCATGATGCACTTCAACATAACGCATATAGACTCATGCACAGCTGCCCAGATATTCTGTCATCTTTTTTTTTTTTTTTGAGTCCTCCGATGCCATCATTTGTGGACATGCAGACTTGGAGAATGATTCTGTCTGTACTGTATGTTTACACAATAGTAGGTCAGATTGCTTCATAAGGAGCATGGAAGGTTGCACCGCTGCCGTGGCAACAGAATAAATGTAGTTTGAGCGCAGAAAGTGAGCAGAAAATGCTTTTCCAATAGTGCACAGATGGGTAGCATTTTGATTGTATGTAGTGGGCCGCTCTGGCTGATTTTTTTGTCCCAGTCCAGCCCTGTCTTTAAGTACTCCAGCACTTAAAGGTGCAGTATGTAAGTTTGACACCCAGTGGTTGAACTTGGTATTGCACTCCTGCATCAAAACAAACGCAAGCGCAGGTTGCCAGATTGACGTGAGTGCACCTGAATGTTGAGTCTAAAGGCTGATTTTAACCGTTTTCTAACTAAAAGCAACGACACGCGATAGAAGGAATATCTTTTTCATACTAAAAGGAGTTTTTGTCCTAACCAACACCTGAAATTTCTATTTTAGAAACAGCTTCTATTTCTTGCAGCTGAACAACAGGATAAACAATGATCACCTCAGGTACACCTCATGTGCTTTATTCAGTGTTAAATGCTAATAATGTGAGTTTGAATGCCATTTTATATGACATTTATTGCCATACTACTGAAAGCAGCAGCAGATAGTTCTCCTCAGATCTTGAAAATAAAATAAACCGTGTCAAACTGAACTTTAGGACTGTCTCAGTGCAAGCCAAGTTACAAAACAAATATCAATCATTCAGCATGTACATATAATAATGTTAAAGTGGTTTAATATGTATTAATTATATTATAAACCTTGCCATTTCGTGAGTGACTGCATATTCTGTGCTTCTGAATGGCTGTATTTAAATTTCTGTCGTATTTCGTCTGGCGCAAACAGCCAAATTGCTTATCACTACGTATCTCGTCACGTAGCATGTTGTTATGACACGGGTTACAATGTAACCTGCTCACCTAATGTTTACGCTCGTAATATTTATATTATTTGCTAATTAATAACCTCATGTGGAACTCTGAATCTGTGTCTCATTTCGGAGTCTGCTACTGTCGCATTTCGGTCACGGACGCATGTTTTGAGAGCCTTCCTGACTGAATGAATCAAATAGACGATTTTCCATCAAGGCAACCCGGGGTGCTGAAATATAATGGCTATAACATATGGTATATGGCTAACATATAATATATGGCTAAACTGGCATTGGATGGTTTAAAAGAACCAAAACAAAGACAGCTTTCTGGCACGGAAAGCACATGTTCAAAGCAGAATATCTGACTTCAGCATTGTTTTTCAGATAAACAAGAATGTTCACTCAGCATGTTTCTGAAATATCTGCAAACATATTATGGTATTTTTATGCTTCAGACGAGTCAAAAACTTACGTACTGCACCTTTAATTCTCTGAGAACTACCAGTTTCTTTGTATAATTAGCTCTTCTTGTGTGTATTGCCTCACTGAATGCACCCTCAATACTAAGTCGCTTGGACAAAAGCGTCTGCTAAATGATGTGTAAACATTATAGCCTTAGGTTAGCTTTTTAGTGCTTGCGCCAGTATTTAGGATTCAAAAGTCATGAAAGTTATATTATATTGTGAAGATTATCTTGATAGATAACTATGTTTGAGATTATTATTTGTAATAATCGAAAAGCCTGCGGGAAATTACTATGGAGATTTTATTGAGGGATGCAGTGTAATGCTAACAGCCAATTGGCCTACAAACTGATGTCATAATGCACTGACTCTATCACATACACTGGAATGTTGTGACTGTCGTTATGCAAAAAAATTGTCAATTACAGAAATGTTTTTACTAAAATTCCAAGATTTCCAGGTTTTATTTTGATTTTAAAATGCATTTTTTTCCATATACATTT